>CAUYTI010153241.1:0-46683 GCA_963575145.1 Galago senegalensis
TCTTTCTTTCTTTCTTTTTTGAGACAGAAGCTCAAGTTGTCACCCTGGGTAGAATGCCGTGGCACCATACCTCACAGAAAACTCCAACTTTTGGACTCAAGTGATCCTCTTGCCTCAGTTTTTCTGTTTTTAGTAGAGACAGGGTCTTACTTTTCCTCTGGCTGGGAGGGCAGAATGTTTCAAATCAACAAAGGTTTGTGTGAGCCATTAGGAAAATCCTTGAAAAACTGAGATAGATAGATTCTTCACTGGCTAAGGAAAAAATTCTTCTATTTTCAAAAGAGGAAACAGATAGATCTCGGCCAAAGTGCAGGAAATGGAAAGATCCGATTCTGTCTGAGGATTGTTTGGTGAAACTCTGGGCAGTGTCCACAGCAGAGGGAGGAAGGGTGGAGGCTGAGGAGGGAGGAAATGACATGAGACAGTGTTTTTAAAAAGTGAAATTAAGGTTTGTCATGCATAAGTAAGTGGTGAAGCAGTTATAATTGTATGCATTAGAGGAAAACACACATAGTTTTCTAAATATCAAAGGTATATCAGAGATTAGAGGGGGGAGAGAGAGGAGAGATTTTACTGATGCTATTTTGAAATGCATTTGGACTCCTTGCTGGTGGTGAATCGCCTTTTGTGTGATTTTATTCAGCAATTCTCAGCTGTACAAATGTTGACATAGAGAAGTCAGATGGTCATTAGACTAATGGTTGCTTTTTATTTTCCAAATGACTGTAATGGAGAAACACAGAGAGAGCATGAATGTGGTTAGAGGGGGATTGACCATGATGGTAAACTGGGCTTTCCAGCCTGAAGAAGAAGCATTATAATGAAGAGGTCAGTAGACCGGAGGTCTCTGTGGTGCTGATGAGTTGTTATAAAGGACATTCTTATACTAGCAATTTTAAGTGAGATAAATAAACTAGTGAGATTAAATCTTTGATTTTGAGAGTGAAACTATTTCAATGAAGGATAAATATTGAGTAACTCTCAGGTGTAAAATTCAGTTGATTTAACAATTAAACAACAGGTCAATAATCTTGAGGTAAAAGATGATTGACTTTCTCAAAGATAAGTAAATTTTGGGTCTATGTGCTTGTGGAATTAACAAAGATCTCTGAAAAAGCAAATGATATTTTCAAAGTATTTTTTTCTGTTTGAAATATTTAAACCAAGTCAATCCTATATAAAATAGTTGCTGATCTTTTTCCTTTTTTTTTTTTTTTTTTTTTGGAATACTTAGTTTTCAGATATCCAAATTCAACAGATTGATTGTGAAATGACCATTTCCCTTCAAATGTACGATTATAGAATTGACCAGCTTGGCTGAGGTTCTCCTTCAGAGTTGGAGAAACTTATAATGAACTTAAATTTCAAAAGGTCTTGGATGGATACTTCCAAATTTTGTTTTACATAGCACTTTATTAATCTTTTAAGGATTTGTTGGCTGAGTAATCAAGTCAAACTAGGTGTTAGGAAATTTCTGTCTGGGTTTGCAATTTAAACCTGATTATAAGCGAGTCTCAATCTGCTATTGGGAAAGAGAGGAGGGAAAGTTCACACTTGAGACATGAGGCAGTTCAAAACGGCTCAGCTCAGAGAGGTTCCCCAGAGGGGCTCCAAAATCTCTCACTTGTCTTTTCTCTTTGCTGTTCTTGTTCTTAAACATTCTTTCTTGACTATCTTAAAATTTCATCCTGACTCGCTGTAGATCCTCTGGTTCACAGTGCCTGTGTCACCAACTGTTGTAGGAATGGTCTACTAGAGTGTAGAAGAAACTGCCCAATAAACGCTGGATATAACTCTCACCCTCCTGAAAGACATACTTAATAGCAAAGCCAGCTGGTGTCTGTCTATATTTGAAGCTGGTAGTTTCTTGGAATGCACTCTAAAGCAGTGGTTCTCAACCTTCCTAATGCTGTGGCCCTTTAATACAATTCCTGTGGGGTTGCAACCCACAGGTTGAGAACCACTGCTCTAAAGCCTCTTTATCTAGATTGAGGGGCTCCAAGATTAAAGATCATACTTTCTCTTACACTCTGGGAAGCTGAAGTGGTTGGATTGCTTGAGCTCAGGAGTTCAAGACCAGACTAAATAAGAGTGATTCCCTATCTTTAAAAATAGCCAGGTATTGTGGCTGGCACCTATAGTCCCAGCTACTTGGGAGGCTGAGGCAAGAGAATCACTTAAGCCCAGGAGTTGAGGTTGCTGTGAGCCATGACACCCACAGCACTCTACCCAGGGCAACAGAGTGAGGCTCTGTCTCAAAATAAAATAGAAACAAAAAGTCATACTCTTCTATGATCCTGTAAAATATTTTAAAATGTTTTGTCTTTGAGAAATCTGATTTTTAGCACAAAAATTTGTCTATATTAAAAAGCAGTCACTCTTTGCTCACTTTCTAATTTCAGTAGAAGTAAAAATGGATTATTCACCCTTATCTTTGACGGCCTTTGGGAGAGTCTCCTGAGCTGTCTGGGGCCAGTAGGAGGAATCTCTCTCTTCTTGATGGATTTGACTCCCTTCCCCGCCGAGTGGGTTGTAGTTCATCTTAATGCTAATACTCCTCCTGCTAAGGGGCATGGTACATTTCAGCACATGGCCACAGTTCTGTGACCTTTTAAACTTTAATAGTCTACCTACCCCGTAGCAGAGATGATTTCTGTGGAGAGGTGAACTGCAGAATTTCTAGCAATCCAATGAGACTCTAACAGAAGCTTCTGGGAGAGAATGGGATGCTTTCTTTTCAGAATGTAAGAGGAAATAGACATGGGAAGTCACAACCGTTGATAAAGCCATGTAGACCTGTGTCTTGGTAGTATTCCCTTTCACTGGGTGTAGTAAGTCTGGAAATAACTTCTGTTCCATCTCGATTCTTGGAGCTTGGACTATAAATAGTATTGTGGGTATAACCCAATGTGTCTTACCATTTTAGAGCTCAGGGTACAGCAAAAACAAACATTTCCTCTTGTTTCAACCTTGGAAATAAGTGGCCAGTGCGGGTCTGAAGATAGCGTAAGATTAAGGGGATGAGAAGTCTGCCATTCAGTGAAGGAAACATGTGAAGAGGAGGAAGCAGACAGAGCAACTTTTCAACATGGCTGAGGGGATCTCATTTCCTGAAACCAGACATGCCGCGTAGTAAGGGGAACTATTGGCAGAGGAGCAGGTGCTTTCAGGGGCGGGGAAAGTCCTCTGACCAGCATCATGACAAAAACAGCAAGTATCAGCAGTCAGGAGACAGGGGAGGGGGCAGCGGCTGCTTCACAAAGGCTGCCCTGCCTCCTCCTGTGTTTTCACTCATTCATAGTTTGCGACTCCAGTTTCCACAGGATGGTGTCTGGTTATCTTCTCAAAGCCAGTAAATCCTTAACGCATGCAGGGTCTCTCCCCTTTCTGTTTCCCAAAGGTTTTGTTAGAGATTAGACACCATGGCTTCTCATCACAACTGAGAAGTGCTTTTATTTTCTACTCTAAATGTTTCTTTTTTTTTTTCTCGATCTTATGCTTTTCCAAGTATAAGATCTGTGAGAGTAAAGGAATTTCCTAGAATGTAGAAAACTGACCGTATAACCAATATTCTATGTCAGAGTTCTGTTTCTGACAATCTGGTAAAACCAAAATGTTCTAAATATCCTCTCCATATAGAATACATAAAGTACAGAAACATTCTTTCCAGTGCATAGCTGAGTTCACTAAGTATGTGTGTAAACAAGTATGTGAATATGTAAATACAACAAGGGATAGTCCTAGGGGCTGAGAATTAAGACAGAGCTGAAACCACAGTGGGGAGAAGACACTGATGCCGCAGCTGTCCTGGGCTGGTTTGCAGAGGTAGGAGGTTGAGCCTCATCTCTCTAGAAGACGAAGGTCAGAACTTGGATTTCCCCATGTAAAGTGAACTATGTCCTTAGGGAAAGGTAGGCTGGGAGTAAGAAGAAATTCCCATCTCTCAAGAAGAGAGGCAAGAGGGAATCTTGGCTGCATTAATTTTGGCACCAAGTGAAAAATTAAGGTATCGATGAAAATTTCTTCTTTTTGAGGGTATGGGCTTTGAATTTACCATAATTGCATGGTTTAGATACCATTAAGGATTAATTTAAATGATGTCTGGGTTGGCTGTGCTCTTTGACATGCAATAGAAGTAAGCAGGGTTCTCTGGATGAACACACCCTCAACCTAGAGGTCCAAAGATGACCACAGGCTAAAATCAGTTAGCTCTGAGTCTATAATCCTGGATTATATAGCATTTGATCACAAGAACCAGCATAAGTGAGGCCAGCAGCAGATAGCAGTGGTATGATGGTACCTGATAGTCTGAAGTCCAGACAGATGAAATAACTGTTTTAAAAGAAGTCAAGTAAGGAATAGAAAAGATGGTTCAGGGACAAGAGACTAACAAAAAATTACGGGTAGGTTTGCAAAAGAACCAAATTGAACTTTGATAAATAAAAAAAACATGACAATTGAAATGAAAAACCCAGTGGCTTATGAAGCCAATTAGAAACATTATCTTTTCACTTTTAGGGAAGGAACAGTACAGTAAATCCACAGAAAAAGCAAAGCTGGTCTTGGCAGCAGCAGCTCCCAGGCACCCCCTGTCCAGCTCTGCTGGCGGCAGTCTCAGCTATGCCTGTTGCCCTTGTGTCCTCACACGTCATCACTAAAAGACCCTTTTCCTTCTCAAAAAAGAGACCTCCTTTAGGAAGATAAATACAAGGAGCAGAGGGAGGTGAGGGAGGGTCTGGAGAGGTGTGGCACAGGGAAGGCTGGGGGTCCTGCAATGGTGTGTCACAGCCAGAGGGTTTTTACAATTTTTGAAGGAAGGAAACAGAATCCCGAGCAGGGAGCCTTTCCCACAGGGCCCATCAGTAGAGGGTTCCCCAGGGAGCCTCTCCCACAGGGCCGATCAGCAGAGGGTTCCCCAGGGAGCCTCTCCCACAGGGCCCATCAGCAGAGAGTTCCCCAGGGAGCCTCTCCCACAGGGCCCATCAGCAGAGGGTTCCCCCTCAGTAGTTTGGAGAGAATGGTCAGCTGCCACCTGTGTGAGGTGGGAGTGACTTCCCAGCTGCTCTGCATGAACACACTTGGAGGCCTGGGGGCAGGGACCTGAGGGGAGGGTGCTGAGAACTGTAGTTATGGATTCTAGAGGTCTAGAGGGTGATAGCCAGATGTTAGCAAGAATGTCATCAATAACTGGTACACAACAGGCGAGGAAAGGTAGGGACCATTTGGATTATAAGTCCCTATATCAGAACTGATATAGCCCTTGAAACTTACCAGGTACTTAATATATTTTTTTAAAATTTGTTTATATTCATTTCCTTTCTCCATATTTCATTTCCTTCTCTTCAAATCAATAGCTTAACTGAATAGTACAGAAAAAAATCAATTCTGGATTTGAAATAGAAAATCCAGAGTCAGAGGTAAATATATTTTCTTAATTAAAGATGTACCTTTCAGAGGATGTAATACCAGAATTCCTGATTTATTGTTTTAGAGAATAGAAGTGCACATTAATAAGGAGGGTCAGGTGGCCAAGTTAGAGGGGAAGAAAGGTGAAGAGACTGTCCTCTGTGTGAGCACAGGGGCAGACTTTTACAAAGGGACAGATGTGGGCAGGGAAAAACTGAACCTATCAATGTAAACTCATAAAATGAAAACTATTTTTTAAAAAAATCTAACATGAAGTTTAGAGCTAATAGTAGAGTCTGGCCAAATAAAAAAGGGGGAAAAAAAAAGAACAACAGACAGACATCTAATCCTGTTAATCTTCTTGTTCCATCAGTGGAAAAGAACTTGGATGGGAGGAAACATTTTCAGGGACGCTCTCAGAGTAACTGAGCAGCTTCGGGTGACGTGCTGAATGGTGATCTGATCAAATTACTTAGCCTAAGAACCATGAAAAGAATTTCACACTGTGTCTATCTAAGAAAACAAGTTTATCAAGTGCATGATCTGAAATGTGCTGAGATTTCTTTTTTCCATTTCTCTTGGCACCATCTTGCTCCAGTGGAGACCTACCTGAAGAGGGAGAGGCGTGTTGATGACAGTTGTGTGGGGGAAGCAGAATGCACAGGGCAGTGCTGTGCTGAGGGCAGTCTGAACTTTGGGGCAGCTTGGTAAATTTCAAAAGTGGATACTTCTATTTACTTTCCCATAATAGTTTTAAATTTCATAATCTTATTCTTTTTTTTTTTTTTTTTGAGTGTTAAATCCAGAGACCCTGAAATCAATGTCCAGACATGAACGTCAGACATTCTAGGAATGCCTTGGATGCAAAATTTGTTCTTGCACTTGTATATTTTTTTCCTGAGATGAGGCAGGTGATGTTTTTCAGCTTTTCAAAGTTTTTTAAGAGTAGGAACCATTTTAATTTTAATTTTTTAAAAGTTATTTTTTTATCTTTTTTTTTAAAAATTGATTTAATACAAGGCCACATATAATTAGGCTACCTTGTTTGTTTATTAAGAAAAGTCAGAGTTATAGGAGGTGTGCCGCATAGCCCTACATCATACCCATGAGGTGGGAACTTACTTGAATTTAATTGTGTTTTTCCTCTCGTGTAGGCCTGTAGTTGTTTATCTACTAGATTCAATTTAGTATTGAGTGCATGGAATGTGGAGGTAAAAACTTTGTTCAACACAGTTTGGGGATGTGGGTACTTGTTGTAGCAGCCTGTATAGCCCATGGCTAGGAGGAGTGAGAGTTATAAGAAATACCTGTAATGGAACACCTTGGTGGAAAGGGCATGGAGAGAGATTTAGCTCTCCTAGTAAGCATGAGACCTCGCGAGATGAGAACAGTGGTGAACTGGCAGTCTCTACACGTGTGGTGTTGAGAGGCACGAGATCAGCCTTGTATCAGGCTGGAGGAGAAGGCAGTCGGGAGCATGCGCATTCTATTACAGACTCGCTTACTCTGACTCTGTCTCCTCTTCTGCCTGCAGAATGCCAGCACAGCATCTCTCTGCTGAAGATTACCAAGCTCTGCTAAAGATTAAGATCTATCTCTAATAAGAAGACTGCTTACTCTCTGAGATACACACACTCTCTCCAGCTAAGGTAGACAGCCCTCAGGCACTAAGAGAAACTGTTCCTGAGCAAGGTAGCTTAGCGGTCTGCGTCCGGAACCTACCCAAGCTGGACCCTGAAAACTTGTGGGACACTTTGGCTAGAAAAAATTCTACCTTTGTCTTTCTCCTCTGTTGGGCCAAATCCACCTATGTTCCCCCTGCTTGCAACTGACACCATCACAGGGACACAAAACATTCCCTAAGAGCTAAGGGGGAAGAATATCATTCTTGAATTTTAACCTCTGAACGCAATGAATCTGTGGAAGCCAAGTTTAGGATAAGGGGAAAAAAAATCCTGATTTGCTGGCAAGCTCCTGAGAGATGCCAGGGCCCTCTCCAGGAGGGGCACCCCCTTCATCTTCTATTGGGACAATTCTCGTGGTGCCAAGGCATCATCCTCAAAAGAACAAGTCTAAGAGGAATAGGGCAAGGCCATTTTTTATTTTTCCCTTTGAGATAATGTGAGCACAACAAACTTGCAAAATGTGGCTCCTAATTTTGTATTTGTACCTGGAAATGTGGAATCAAGAGTCTTTAAGGCCAAAGACTTTAACTGGAGCAGTGCCACTGGATCCCTGTCTCAACTAATGTTAAATGCTCATGTATTAATAAAGAGCATTACCTCCCAAGAGACAAGCAAAAGACAAGCAAAAAGACTGCTTCTGGTTATGTATTCCCAACCGTTGTAATGGTAAAAATAAAAATTCTTAATGAGATAGAAAAAATAAAATAGTGAAAAATCCTCCCCAGATTAAAAATAAAAACAAAGCTTTTTTTCCAAGTAATAATACTATTTTCCCTCTCCTTCTTTTTTTCTTGAAGTTTAAATATATTATCCTATTTTCTTCTGGATTACCCTTGGGATGGTTATTTTTATTTTTATTTATTTTTTATTTTTTGGAGACAGAGTCTCACTTTATCCTCCTGGGTAGAGTGCTGTGGCATCACAGCTCACAGCAACCTTAAACTCTTGGATGCAAGTGATTCTTTTGCCTTAGCCTCCCAAGTAGCTGGGACTATAGGCACCTGCCACAATGCCTGCTGCTTTTTATTAGAAATGATTTCTCACTCTGGCTCAGACTGGTCTTGCACCTGTGAGCTCAGGCAGTCCACATGCCTTGGCCTCCCAGAGTGCTAGGATTACAGGTGTGAGCCCCCATGCCCAGCCAGGATAGTTACTTTCATGTGTCAACTTGATTGGGCTAAGTAATGCCCCGATAGTTGATAAAGCAACATTCCTGGGTGTATCTGGGAGGATGTCTCAGGCAGAGATTAGCACTTAGTACTTAATAAAGTACACCATTCTCACCAGTGTGGGCAGCAATCTCTCAATCCTTTGATGGATTGAATGATTGAATAGGACAGAGGAAGAATGAATTGAGCTAGGACCCCCATTTTCTACTGCCCTCAGTCATCAGTCCTCCTGATTTGGGGCCTTAGACCAAACTAGGACTTACAACCATCAACTCCCCTCGTTCTCGGGTCTTTGAGTTTGAATTGGAACTTCTTCACTAGCCTTCCTGGGTCCCCAACTTGCAGACAGCAAATCGTGGGACTTCCCAGATATAACCCTATAAATCCCACTGGTGCTATTTCTCTGAGAACCCTGACTGGTATAATCCCCTCTTCCAGTTCCCCTTTTTCTTGTGAAGAACTCAGGTTTAGGCATTATTTTTTCTCCCTTGAAAGTGATGCCTTTTTGTGTGTGTTTGCTCTTGGTGCTTCTTGTGTTTCTCTCTGTCTTTGACATTTAAATATTTGCTATGAAATGTCTAGGTGTGGTTTTCATATTTACTCCTCTTGAGGTTCATTCACTTCAATCCTCAAGTCCATAGCTTGATTTCTTTCATTAATTTGGGAAAAATCTCATTCGTTATCTCTGCAAATACTGATTCTGTCCCATATCTGTCTCTGATCTCCTTCTGAACTCTAGTAATCTTTTCTAGACTTTTTGGGGATTCCCCATAAGCTTCTCTGAATTTTACATTCTTTTATCACTTTGATCAGCAGCCTTTTAATCTACAGTTCAGATTACCTACTCACCTCTTGGCTGTGTCTAATGAACACTACATACTGACTCCTTAGACTTAGTTCTGTTATTAAGAGTACTAAAATTTTAAATTGAATCCTTTCAACACAGTTTATTTCAGTTCCTGGTTAATTTCCCATTTTCTCTTTTATCTTATTGACTGTATTAATTACAGTTAAAGTTCATATCTGATAACTCCAATTTCTGGAAAACTTGTGGCTGTATTTGCTGTGGTTATGTTTTGTCTTGGTTCTGCCTTGATTAAAAATGCTTTGTTAGTGCAGGAAGTTGTGTATTTAAAAAAATTGTCAAAGTTCTGGGTGATATTATCCTAGTCCAGGAATGACTTCCTTTGGCTTCTAGCAGGTAGCAGAATAGGAGAAAGTGGCTTTAATTAAGTGATGGATTGAGCTGACGTAAGCCCAGCTTCCAATCTTCATAAAGTCTGTTCTAGTTGCTGTTAGCCTTCACTCTAAGGCCTAATACTTTAAGGGTTTTAGCTGAAGTTCTGGGGTGCTTATCATTTTTCCTTCTTCCTTTGTTGATCTTAAACCCCAATTTTTATTTCTTCAGCATTTGGAAACTGATGAACCTTAGATTCTTAGCCTAAGAGCAGAAGCTTTCTACCCTTCTGGATCTTGGCCCCTCAAATCCTGTCTGTCCTTAGAACTCTTGATGCTTCCAAACCGACTTTTAAAAAACTTTATTCAGCTTTTCTACTTTCCAGAGAGGACTGGTCTGCTTTGGGTAGCATGATATCTTGGGGAAGTAACTTGTATTTGCTATTTAAATACTTGTGTGTATCAATGTCTAGAATAATCCATCTAATTTCCCCCTGATTTAGGATGTTTATTCTTTTTGGCTACTTTCATGTTTTATCGAGATGATAAAAAATCACTCTCAAAAGATGCGTTGTTCCTTCTCCCCCCACCCCCCGTATCTTTTCTTTCTCAAGAAATGTTTTAATTTCCTGAAGCCTCGGGACAAATGTGCATCAAACATGTACCTCCCTTTCTTATGCTGCCTATACCTTATTCCAGTTTTTACTGTCTTCCTTCCTCTCTCTTGGATTCGCTTTTTTGTTTTCCTGGAGTTTGTCTTCCTCTTCCTCTTTAGAAGAGGTTATGGGTTAAAAACCTCTTGGTCCTGTACCTACAAATCTATTGTAATACTGTCATAGTTCAAACTAGTTTAAATGGACATAGAATTTTTGTTTAAGATATTTTTCTTCAGAAGTTTAAAACTATCGTTGAAGAGACGTTTAATGCCAATTTGACCCATGTCCTTTAATAAGTACTTTTTTTTTCCAATTTGGGAAGTGTAAAAGAATTTTCAATTGAGCTGTAATTCATTTGCCATAAACTTACTTTTCAAGTGTACAATTCAGTGTTTTAGGTATATTTTTATATATGTAGTTTATATTATGTACACATAAAATATCTTTGTGATACTTTTAGAATGTATACTGTTTTTAGAAGGTTGTTTAACCAGCATCCATTATCCAGTTTTTTTTAATTCCCAGAATACTTTTCTCACTACAAAAAGCAACCTTGTCCCCATTCACAATCCGGTCCCCTGTGTTTATTAGGGATAATAATAATCTGCTGTGTTCTTTTGCATTTGTGGTTGTGTTTTTGCATGGTAGTTTTGGGATAAGAAAAATTCTCCCCCTTGGAGAATAAGTTAGGAGGAATTCCTTTCTTTTCAATATTTTCAAACAGCTTAAGGGTAATTGCTATTAGTTCTTTGTAACTTTGGTAGAATTTGTAGTGAAACTATCAATTCTGAGCTTTACTTTGTTGGGAGGCTTTTTATTACTGATTCAATCTCTTTATGTGTTGTTGGTCTGTTTGAGTTTTTATTTGTTCCTAATTCCATCTTGGAAGATTGTGTGTTCCCGGAGATGTATCCGCTTCCTGTAGGTTTTTCAGTTTGTGGAGTGTCATTGCTCCTGGTAGGCTCTGAGGAGCCTTCCTGTCTCTGTGCTCTCAGTTGTAATGTCTCGTTTTTCTTCTCTGATTTTCTTAGAGTCTTCTCTCTTTCTCCCCCACCCCTTGGTTAGTCTAGCTACAAGTTTATGAATTTTTTTGTCTTTTCAAAACATCAACTTTTCATTTCATTAATCCTGTTTATTGTTTTTTTCAGTCTTTTGTTAAAATTTCTGCTCTAAACTTCCTTATTTCTTTCCAATTCTGGATTTGCTTTGTTCTTACTTTTCTTGGTCTCTGATGGGCATAATTACATTCTTTATTTGAAATCTTTCTATTTCTTAATGTAGGCATTCGATGCTATAAACTTCCCCCTTATAAATATTGTTACTATATCCCATAGGTTTCTTTATGTTGTGATTCTACATCCATTTGTTTCTATAATTTTTAAATTTTCTTCTCAATTTTCTTATCAACCCAGTGGTCTTTCAGGAGTATGTTGCTTAATTTCTGTGTTTTTGTACAGTTTCCAAAGTTCCTCTAGTTTTGATTTCTAGTTTTATTCCATTGTGGTCTGAGAAGATACTTGATATGACTTTTTTTTTTTTAGTATTTGTTGGACTTCTTTTGTGTCATACAATCTACGCTGGAGAATATTTTATGTCAGTCTCAGGGCCTGCAAAGGGTGAGGAGGTTCTCACAGGCAAGGTTCTCCTGTGATGGGGATTGCAGGAGTGTGTAGTGGGCATGTGGGCGCTGGGGTTTCTCATCTTCTCCTCACCTTGGGGAGCCTCTCCAGGCGTCCACCCCACCCCAGCCCAGCAGTCCGCGTGCTTCCCTGGCTTTCCTTGCCTGAGGTGTCTCTGCTCATGTCCTTCCTGAAATCCAGTGTTCTGCTTAGATGACCCACTTGACGGATGATTATCTATTCACCGTTTTGGTTTTTCTTTGCAGTGGAGGTGAGTGCCAGATGCCTGCAGTCAGCCCTCTTAAAGACCCTCCCTCAGCACAATTTCTTGAAAAGATAATTCTTTCCCCACTGCCTTGGCATCTTATAATTATCAACTGACCATCAAGGTCAGGATTTCTTTCTGAACTCCAAACTGTATTCCATTTATCTTTATGACAGTAACACAGATCTTAGGGTGTCTGGACCCTGCGTACAGTCTTCATAAGTCTTCCAATCCATGGACATGAGAAGTCTTTATTTACTTTTGATTTTTCAAGTTATACACTGCTTTTTAAAGTTTATTTCTGTATATTTTAATGCTCTTTATTTTAATAGAGTAGCAGTCTTAATTTTAAGATCATTGCTGTTATGTTCTGTTGAGTTTGTATATTGAGCCTGGATCCTGTACCATTGTTGAACTTGTTTCTTAGCTTGGTTGCATTTTTTGTGGCTTTAAGGATTTTCTAAATAGAAGATTAAGTCTCCTGTAAGTATAGATAATTTTATTTATTAATTTTCCAACTGGATGCCTCTAATTTCTCTGGCTGGCTGGGGGTGTTTTTTTTTCCTTCTTCTTTCACTCAGCGGATACTTCAGCATCACAAGCGTTGAGCGTTTCTTCAACTCTGAGACGTTTTCCTGCCTGCATTTCTTGGGCTCTCCCTTCTCTCTATTTTTGTTGTCTTTTTCTGGGACTTTCCTTAAATACACGGTAGACATTTTTAAATCTTTCCTTTATGTTTTTTAATTTTTCTCTTAGACTTTCCATCTCTTTGTTCCTTATTTCTGCTTCTACTTTGGAGTTTGCTCCCCTGCTCTCTTTGAGTTGCTCTATCTATTGCATTTATGTCTTATGATTCATATTTTATATTACCAAGAGCTTTGACTTTTTTTCTCTCCCTAACAACCTATTTTCAATGGCTTTTGTGTACATTAAATTCTCCGAGGATATTAATTATAAACACACTGAAGTTTTCCTTAGTTCTTATACTTTTAGATGTGTTCCATACTGAATTTTCAAATGCATCGTTTTCTTGTTTCTGATCATATTTTAAATGAGAATCTGGTATGAATAAAATTAAGGACTGGAAGTATATTTCCTCAGACTGAAGGATAATTACTTTTGCCTGACAGTGGAAACAGGATTCTAGAAGTTTCTCTCTCTTTTTTTTAAATTGCTCTGTGGATTTTTGAGACTGGTGACCACGCGGAGTTTCTTCATAGATTGTTTTCTAGAGAGGAGGGTTTCAGGCTGCAGGAAGGGCCTTACTAAACTAGACCTAGCATTCCATTTATACAAATGTTAGCGCCAGCTGTGAACAGCGTGCTGGTGCTGGCTTATTTGTCTTGCCCCTTAATTAACTGCCACCTTATTTTATATGACCCTCTCCTTTTCATAGCTTCTTATCCCACTTCTGGGAATTATTCAAAAGTCTTGTGAGAAATGTCTTTTTTTTTGTAATAATATATTGTCTCTGCTGAGAGTATAGAGAGATTAGGTTTTTGGTTGTTTAGTTTACTGTGTTTCATTATCAAGATGTCCCCATTTGCTCTCTGTCTTCCAAAAAGTCCTTACCTTTGTGGTCTGCTGATAGACCTGTTTTTCCAACACTCTCATCCATTATTTTCACATTGATTAGACACATATGTATGCAGACACATGCACAAACACACACATACACATTTAAACTTTGAACTATCTAGTCGGAGAAGAAAAAATAATTGTTTTATTGGTCAGCCATCTTGAACTGATAGTATTGTCCTTTTAAAAATGAAACTTTTCTCTGCCTGCCACGGAGCCACAGCTGTATTGAAATACCAACTTGTCAAATTTGTAATCAACTTCTCATTTACAATTCATTTTCCTCATAAAAAAAGATTATTTGAAGCTGACATCAACATATTCTCACCGAAAACCCTAAATCATGATATCCCAGCCTGTCTAGTTTCAGAAACACAAAGAACAACTCTCTTAGAACACAAGACTCTTTTAAAATTATTCAAATAGACGATGAAAGAAACAGTAGTGGAGAGAGAGGGGAGAGAGGGAGAGAATGCGGGCCTGATGGGGGAAGTCTTTCTTTACTGTCTTTATGTACAGAAAAAATGTTAAAAATACAAACAGTGTAATACCAATAGCATTTGTTCCACTGTAGGGAGGTCCGGCCAAAATAAAGTTTATATATGGGAAAAAAAATTGTCCTGCACTTAGATGTTCAATTGTAAAGTGGAAATCCCATGGCTCTAAAGTCTTTACTGACACTGAGTCTCTGTGAGACTCCTGGGGCTGCACAGAGAAGTCACTGGGGCGCAGCTGTCCCTCCTACAGGCTCTGCCATCGTCCTCTCTGTTGGAATTCAGACCAGCTGGCTGGGGGCCTCACGCACAGGACCCACAATGCTGGGGAAGTCCTGTTTCTTCGGTATTTTTTCAGGGTACCTTTCTTTAGAATACTAGGTGGGAGGAAGTTTCCTCACTCGCTCTCCTGGTCTATGTGTAGTTTTTGTTTTTTTCCTTCTTCGCTAATGTTTTCTCCTGGCTCTTATGGTCTCTATTCATCTCAGAATTATTTCACTCTTATCCCTAGAAACGTCACCACCAATACTACAAAGTGCTAATGTCACTCTATTAGAGTGACAGCATTTTGTGGAAGGTTTGGGCACTGAGGGAATTACCATGTAGGAAAATAAAATAAGGAATAATGACATTGATCTTTCCTGGAACTCAATGGAAGGAAAATGAACACGCTACCCATTAACATTTGTGTGTGTATGTGTGTGTGCATGTGTGTGTGTGCTCCCACATGGAACATTTGTGTGTATGTCACATGGCACGTTTGTGTGTGTGTGTTTGTATATGTGTGTATGTTTGTGTGTGTGTACTTGTGTGTGTATGTGTGTGTATGTTTGTGTGTGTGTTTGTATATGTGTCTGTATGTTTGTGTGTGTGTATTTATGTATGAGTGTGTTTGTGTGTGCATATGTGTGTGTTTGTGTGTATTTTTGTGTGTATGTTTGTGTATGTGTGTGTGTTTGTGTGTTCGTGTATGTGTGTGTTCTTGTATGTGTGTATGTGTTTTTATATGTTTGTGTATGTGTGTGTTTGTGTGTGTTTGTGTGTGAGTGTTTGTGTATGTGTTTGTGTGTGTTTTTGTGTGTTTGTGTATATGTGTGTTCGTGTGTGTGTTTGTGTGTATGTTTGTGTATGTGTGTATGTGTTTGTGCGTGTTTGTGTGTATGTGAGTGTGTGTGTTTGTGTGTGTTCGTGTATGTGTGTGTTCGTGTGTGTTTGTTTATGTGTGTATTTGTGTATGTGTGTGTGTTTGTATGTGTGTGTGTTTGTGTATGTGTGTGTGTGTTCGTGTATGTTTGTGTATGTGTGTGTGTGTTCGTGTATGTTTGTGTATGTGTGTTTGTGTGTATGTGAGTGTGTGTGTTTGTGTGTATTTGTGTATGTGTGTGTGTGTTTGTGTGTGTTTGTGTGTTTGTGTATGTGTGTGTGTGTTTGTGTGTGTTTATGTTCGTGTTCCCACATGGCACATTTTAGTTTCTCACCTTCTTTTCTTGTCTAAAAGTCCAAGAAACTTAAGTCTTTTCCCACCCTCATTTCTTTTGCTCTTTTTTCTACTGCCCATACTAGATACAATTAATTCTTAATCCTTTATAGTTTTAAAACATTTCCAGGAATTCTTTGGCATTTTTTCTTTCAGGTGATAGATTCTATGATCTTAAACTTGAGTCTCTGGGGAGCCGTATCTCTTCAGAGACTGGGAATGTGGTTAAAATGATAGGGCTTCACTTCTGAGGGCTGGTAAGAGTACGCTGTGAAGTTTCTGCTGGGGCCTCTTGGAGCTCTGGCCTCTTGGAGCCCTCAGCTGCAGGTGAGTACTCTGTTTATCCTGAGGCTGTTGTCACGGTCATGTAAGGGACTCAGAGGGAGACTACACACTCACACGAGCATGTGACTGGACTCAAATGCACACACACACACATGCAATTATAAACACAGATCTGTGTGCATGCACACACACACACTGGCACACCCTGCTGGGAACCATGTCAGGAAGCCCTGGTTGTTCCCGCTCTCAGCAGTTTCAGCCTTTCTAGCTCAGGAAGACACATAAGTGAAAAAGGTTTTAGGGTGATGTCAGCCCAGCTGTCATCTGACTGCAGCTGCATGAGAGAGTTCTAAGGAGAGCTTCCTTAATAAGTCCAGTGAAGTGGTCTGATAATTGCATCACTCTATTATGAAAGGCATTTCATTGGTTTTGTTTAAATTCCTCTCATCTGGAATACGCCCAGCAAGGCTCTGCACTTCTCTGTCAGAAAGGCTCGTGAATGTGAATGTGCTGCCTTCAGGGAGTAAATCTTTGGCTCCTGAAATAAGCCTTTCTCTCCTAGAAGCGTGACGCTCTTCCCTTTTTCTCTTTCTTGTTATATATGTCTCTGAATTTAATCAGAATAAAGAAATTCTTTTTATTACTTTCAAATGTATGAAAGAGAGGAGCAAAAATTTTTATCAACTCTAAAAAGCATGACTTATGAATTCCAGTTATTACCCTGACCATTTGAATTCACAAAGACTCACAACTGAATGAGCAACATCAAGGATTCCTTGTGTACAGCAAAAGTGTATTCTTCTCACATTGTGTCATAAAAGATGTGGTTAAAGAATTCACGTACAGACCTTGAATTGATGTGGGAGCTAAGTCAGGAGGCCTTCTCTCCTTTGTGCTTGGTTTTATGTTTTGTTTTAAATTATCACCACATATAATAACTCTGCTTGTCAGTGCCGTCACCAAGGAAGCCGGCTGGACAATGGATTGTAAACTCGAAGCTTGTAGAAGATGGACCTTCCCATGCATGTCAGGGAAAAGGCCCCAAGCAACCTCAGCAGCTGGAGGTTGAGAACATACTTCCGTCCCCCAACCCCGCCCCCTTCACTGGAGCTCCACAGCTGATCAGTTTCCAACTACCAAAGTCTGATCATGAATGTCCAGTAACTTCCACTTTGTCTCTGCAGGCCTGCTGTCCCTATTCCTACACATCTTGCTGCATAGGTTGCTACATAGCTTGTGACTTAGATCGCTACATATATTGTTACATAAGCTGCTACATATCCTATTACACAGGTTGCTACATATTCTGTTACATAAGTTGCTACATCTGGTTACACTTTAAAAGTGTAAATAATACTTTTGTGTCTGAAACAACCATGACCAAAAAACAATAGGAGTTTAGGTGAATATTTAGAATTACGTTCAGGGAGATTCATTTCACCTGTTCTGTGAATGGCAGTTGAGCGGCTCTTCCCTTGGTGGAGTGAACCTGTCACTACCACCCCCATCAGAAACTCTAGGAACATCCTTAACTCACGGGGTCATCACATGAGCTGTGTCCTTGAACATTACTTGTAATTACAAGAAAAGAGACACTATCCTCTCAGTACTAAAAAAATTACACTGTAATTAACTGAAGAAGAAAATCAATGCCTCTTCAGCCCAGAGATATAGATCAGTGATTTTCTTCATAATTTACTAATTCTTAGTAACATCCCTTTCCTTTTACAGAAAAACAAACATCCTGAAAATAAAAATGGGAACTCCCAGTGGAATTGTCTCTTAACTATCCTTAATCATTTTTCCATTCTAATTTTCCCTTTGCTTTGCTTAATAAAAAGTGACATCTTGGTTCTTCTGCTAAAAGCTTTATTTCCTCCCGGTTTTTCTTCATTATTGTTGGCATGTCCCTTGCCTTGAAAAACAAAACATGTGCATGGCTGCCTAATAAAAATAAAATTTCATTTCTGCTGAAAGATGCTAGAGCGTCACAGCGCTGCAGTCAAACGGTGCGGGGAGTGGTGAGTAGGATTCTCATCTTGTCTGAGCCCTTTTCACTGATGACAGTGACAAAGTCAATCCTGTGATGATTACTCTGTGAAATCATTGTGTTGTATATTTTCTTTTGCACGTACATTACTCACACAAGCCAGCCATTGTGTGTATTGCTACGAGAGGAATCCAGGGTATCACCCTTTTGTTCTCACCCTCACATGACTCCGTGCATCTGAGCAGTGTAATAAGCAGAGCACCTCAGGTCCATCCCACACTCCAGCAGCAGGGGGGGCTGGCAGTCACAGGTGCCACTTTCTGAGGGAGACAGCAGTGGGTCACCAGACGTACCTGTCTAGCACCATGTTGTCTGGTGTCAACCTGTCTCCTGAAAAAATTACCCTCATCAGTGCTGATATCAGTTAAGCCTGGGCCCTGAAAATTCAAAGCTTAAATATCTGTTTGAAGGAAACTCTGCTTGGTGGCAATTTCCATATCCTTGGTATGATTATTATTTATCAGAAAAAAAAAAGCCAATTCCTCATGCTGTTTGTAGCAGTCACATGAGAGAGAGAGGAAATACAAGAATTAGTTGACATGATTTGGGGGTCTGGCAGCTCTTAAATCTAAGGTTAGGCTTGAAATTCTGGGAAGAGTTTATGTTGTAGTGTTGAGTTTGGGATTCCACAGAAAAGCAGACTGGAGACTGAGGCAGGGACTCCGTGTTACGTTCCTAGAAGAGTTTCTTCTGCATCCAGGAGCTTTGGTCTTTTCTCGTAACACTTTTAGTAGTATGATCAGTAAGGCGTGATCATACTATGAAGAGTGGTTTGCTTTACTCAGAGTCTGCTGACTAAAATATTAATCGCATCTGGGTGGCGCCTGTGGCTCAGAGGAGTAGTGCGCTGGCCCCATATACCGAAGGTGGCAGGTTCAAACCCAGACCCAGCCAAAAACTGCCAAAATAAATAAATAAATAAAATACTAATCGCATCTAAAAAAACCCTCCACTGTAAACTCTAGAGTGGGGTTTAAACAGACAACTGGACACCACAGCCTATCCAAGTGGACACGTACAATTAACCATCACACTGGACTTTATATAGGTTATGTTCAAAACTCCCTAGAGATATCTGTTCAATCTTTAAAGTCTTCACTGAGAAATTGTGCCACAGGCTTTCTTGAATTTCAAATTGAATAAAAATTCCCCTCTTGAAATATTCATCCTGAAGTTTAATTTTTAATCCACTTGTCCTTCTACTTTCCCTAGTAGAAATGGATAATAATTGGATTTGTTAGTTAATTCCTATTAAATTAGTATGCTTGTATGCACAATTTTAAAAATAATCCCGTAACAGGGGATTGCCCTATGCTTGGTGCCTTGAAATTTGGTTTTGAGCTTGGTGTAAGCTTCCGTTTAGCTTGTTTTTTTAAACAGTTTTATTGAGATATAATTCACATACTCTACAAATCATCCACTTATCAGGAATAGTTCAATGGCTTTTAGCATTTTATGAGTTTTACAACTCATAAATCTATCAATATAATCAATTTTAGAATACTTTCATTACCCCCCAGAGAAACTCTGTACCCATAATCAGTCGTACCACACTCCCACCTGACACATCCTTCCCCCAGCCCAGGACATCACTGCCTACCTTCTGTCTCTTGAATTTTCCTAACAATCTGGACATTTTAGAGAAACAGAATGTTGCAATATGTGGCCTTTTGTGACTTGTAAGGTTTAGTTTTAACATGTCATCTTTGTTAAGACCTGAAAAATATAGATGATTCCAATAGAATGAGTGAAAGAAGGTAAATAACTACAATTTTTGCACGGCCACTGGCCCATTTTCCTACCATCTTCCCTCTCTGACCACGAGCCACCGTCAGGGTGTGTCCAGACACCTGATGGTTCTGCTTCTCTATTTCTTTCTTCTCACCTTTTAACATAATCATCATTTGGTCTTTGTTTTGTGAGTGATGAACTGAGGTTTAATTTTCTGAAACCAATGTGGCACATTCACTCACTGTAATCCAGTCCCTGTCTCCACTGAGGCCTGGGGATGGGTTAAGAGGCCAGCGGCATCCTCTGAGCAGCACTGGCAGTCCTGTCCACTCCTGGGCTCCGGACCCTCAGGTCCTTACCCTGTCCCCTTGGTAGCTGTCCTTGTCATGTTCTCATTTCTTCTTTACATTTCTTAAGGTACAAGTGGTTTTAAGCATAAAATTTTCACTCATTTTTTCTCTATGAAATTATTTTATTCCCCTCACATTATCTTACTTTGCATTGATTAGGTGTTTCTACCTGTATATTATCCCTATTAAGGTGATTATCAATAATTTTTAGTAAAATATTGGCTGTATCTGTAGTTACTTGCTTTGAATAAAAAATGAGCTAATACTTTTCTTAACTGATGTGTTGGAAAAGAATTTTTTTTTTTTTTTAACAGAGACGGAGTCTCACTTTATTGCCCTTGGTAGAGTGCTGTGGCATCACACCCCTCACAGTAATCTCCAACTCCTGGGCTTAGGCAATTCTCTTGCCTCAGCCTCCTGAGTATCTGGGACTACAGGCCCAGCCACAACACCTGGCTATTTTTTTGTTGCAGTTTGGCTGGGATTGGGTTTGAACCCACCACCCTCAGTATATGGGGCCAGCATCCCACTCACTTAGCCACAGGTGTCGCCAGGAAAAGAATTTTTTCACACCCACGCAGTGGTATCTTCCCACTACATGTACATATTAAAAAACTAAATATGATAGTAAACAATCATGTAATTAATGTTTTAATAGTTATGCAAAGTACATGAAAAGTATTAGGCACAAAAACTTACATTAAGCAATTAAAACTAAATCGATTTTCTGAAAATATATTTTTGAGAATTATTTTTCTGTGATCACTCATATTCCTAATCTTTCTTGCAGACAATTGGTACATAAATTATAGATACTAAGTAATAATTTTTTCTACATAGGACTATACATATACTACTGTCTAGAAACCATATTTCTAATTATATTATATCAGCCAAGCAATAACCTGAAAATGAATACTGATGATAGTGGTAGCTAATGTCAGGGTACTACCAGGAGAATGGGTTAGCAGATTTATTTAGCTGATGTTTTGATTTAATGATTGACATCTCTATATTGATAGTTACTCTTATTAAAGAAATCATGTCTTGTCTTTTTCTTATAAAGTTATAGAAGTGGACACATAAGGCATAGATTTCCTAGCCAAAATCTGTATTCATTCACTTGGTCACTCATTTATTATCACCTAGATTGTCCTTAGAGCCATGCTGGGTGTTGGGAGGACCCATGCCAAACTGACGAGCCTGCCCTCCTAAAGCTTACATTCTCCTGGGGCCTGCCCTCCTAAAGCTTACATTCTCCTGGGGCTGCCCTCCTAAAGCTTACATTCCCCTGGGGTTGCCCTCCTAAAGCTTATATTCCCCTGGGGCTGCCCTCCTAAAGCTTCCATTCCCCTGGGGCTGCCCTCCTAAAGCTTCCATTCCCCTGGGGCCGCCCTCCTAAAGCTTACATTCTCCTTGGGCCGCCCTCCTAAAGCTTACATTCTCCTGGGGCTGCCCTCCTAAAGCTTACATTCCCCTGGGGTTGCCCTCCTAAAGCTTACATTCCCCTGGGGCTGCCCTCCTAAAGCTTATATTCTCCTGGGGCTGCCCTCCTAAAGCTTACATTCCCCTGGGGTCGCCCTTCTAAAGCTTATATTCCCCTGGGGCCGCCCTCCTAAAGCTTATATTCCCCTGGGCCTGCCCTCCTAACACTTACATTCTCCTGGGCCTGCCCTCCTAAAGCTTACATTCCCCTGGGGCTGCCCTCCTAATGCTTATATTCTCCTGGGCCTGCCCTCCTAAAGCTTACATTCTCCTGGGCCTGCCCTCCTAAAGCTTACATTCTCCTGGGAGGCAGATATTAGCCAAGTAATCAGACAAGTAACTGCTGTTAAATACTAAGGGAGGAACATGTGCTAATTTTCAAGTTCTTAGACACAGGAACTAACATAACACATTTGGGCTTCATAATGGAGTGACAACTCTTGGTTTTACTTTATTTTTTATGGTACCAACTGGTACAGTGACACAACATTTTTTTTTTCCTTTTCAGCATCATATTGACAAATGTCCATTCAAATACGTTGGCTTTCTTACCTTAGCCAAGAAATTTTTAAGATATTATTTTCATGCCTGCAAGAATAGAGCAGAGCATACAAGGACAGAGGGCAGGGAGAGGCTTTTCAAAATTTATCATGAGGGGTGAACTGAACAGTAATTATTCATTAAAAATAAGGACTCTCTTCATGGTATATTAATGCTTTCTAAGGGGCACAGATTCAACTCCCAGGAATTAGCAGCAAGTACGTCTTTGGACCAGTGATGAGCTCCTCTCTGCCCTGGCTTGGTTAAGAGAGAGGAGGGACCAAAAAGACATTCCTTTACTTAAAAAAAAAATTGTATTTGTATGTACATATTAGAGACAGGGTCTCGTTCTGTTGCCCAGGCTAGAACGTGGTGGTGTAATCATAGATCACTGTGGCCACAGTCCTGGGCTCAAGTGATCCTTAGCTTCCCAAGTAGCTGGGATTACAGGTGCAATCCCTTGGGCCCCCACTCCTATTGTACATGTTTTTCAATTTTCTTTTGGTCTTGCTATGTTGTTGGTCTCCCACTGCTGATCAGGGCCTTCCTTTAGGGCCCTTAGTTGTAGTGTTCTGGGATTGGACCAATTACTTTCTTATTTTTAATAAAAGACTTGAAACAACAAAGTATATGAATACATATATTATTTACAAAGCTTAATAATAGATTGTCTGCCTTTCAGCTCTCTCCCAGTGTAAGCTCTAACATAATACAAAATGACATCGAGTCCACCCACGTTTCCAGCGCTGATCACAGCTCTCTGTCTTTCCCTGGAGGCAGCTACAATGTTGATTTCTTTCTTCTCTTGCTTGAAAAATTGATCACTACATATGGCATTCCTCAAACTATTGCTTAATTCTAGCCTTGTGTGAGTCTTTTGCTGCTTGTCACTTCTCTCGATGCTCATCGTCTCCCGTGCTCAGATAACAGGTGCTGTGAGATGATGCTAGAGCAGGGCTCCCCTCTTAAAGGGAAGCTGGGGGAGCCTGCTCAGTACTCCATGTGGACACAGAACAGGGCAAGAGTTTACAAGGTACATATAAGGTGCGAGAGATCACAAACTCCAACTTTAGCAGCCAGACCTCTTTTTAGACAGTGGAAGTGTTGAGCAGAATGGCCTTGTGAGAAATCAGGAGATCAAGAGGACTCTGTGGTTAGATGGGCCTGGGTTTGAATCTCGATTTTTCCAGTTGTCACTAGTAGGTGGATGACCCTGACCTGTTAACTCACCTTTCTTCACTCTTGTTTCCTCCCTGGGACATAGAACTAGAACTGCTGTTCCCACAGGCTATGAAGACCTGGAACCTAGCAAGGCTTAATAAATATTAGTTTTTTTTTCTCTGTAAGATTCCAAATTTGATGTAAGATTTCAATCATTGCTTCTCTCCATTCTCCATCTATTTTTAAAATAGATCGTGCTCTTTGTCTTAAATTTGCTGTGTTTCAAATATTCACACTGCTGGATTATCGTACAGTAATTTTATCCAATTCTTTCTTCTTCAGCAAAATTCCCCCCAATTCTTTGATTTTTAAGTTACTCAATCGTCTTGCGTCTTAGCTTGATTAGTCTTTTTGGCATTTTTGTTTCTCAAAAATAAAACTTTGGTTTTGTATTATTAGTAACTGATAACTATGAACTTTGAGTTACACCTCAGCTAAAGCTGGACAAACACAACAGTAGCAGGAAGGGCAAAAGCTTCGACAGTCAGACCGATTCTGCTGGGACCAAGGGCCCATGGGGAAGCGGATCGTGCTTCTTTCTGCCCCCCTCAGTGGTCTGCGGCTGCCAAGATCTTGCCCTATGGGACTTGCTGGCTGCATCTGCTTTCATTGTGCTTTCCAGAGAGCTCAGAGCCCATCCTGTGGCTTGCTGTGCCTCTGCTACATATCACTGCATGCGGCGAGGGGATGTACAGACCTGCCAGGTGACTGAACAATGTGGACATTTGAGATGCAGAGGATAAGGTGGACCCGACACAAAGAGCGATTATTATTTCCTGCAACAAGAGCTACATTAATAAGAGAGAGGCCGTGACATGGTGATGTGTCAAAAAAATAAAAAGTTGGCAAGAGCGACAGAGAATGAACTTCTCCTTAATACGTTTTTCTGTATGTAGTTGCACTTATATCAGCAAATTCTTACAAAAAACTGGTAGATGACAAGTTTTATGGGTCAAATGTCAATATTAATCAAGATGTTAGTGGGTACAATACCCTTCCAGGACATATGCTATTGATTTATTTTATTGAGTTTCTACAGGTCTATTAGGACTATTCCTCAGTGGGTATTTAACATCTGAAAGCACAATTAAAATCCATTTATAATATCTGTTCAAATAAAACATGTGTAGATAACAGCCACAGAATTCCCCCTCCCAGGCCAGCTTTTGATAAAGGACACGCAATTTTGTGTGTGCACGTGTGCAACTCTGCTTACTTAGGCAGCTGGGAGAAGGTTGGAAATCAGTTGCCAAATACAGGGGGTAGGAGGGAGGATGGTGGGCTTTCACATAAAGATTAGATGAAATTGTTTTGGAAACCTTAGGGATTTTTAAAAGGAATTTTATAAGACAGGAAGTTTCTTACTGTAGGTGGCCCAGGACTTATTGAAGATTATAGGACACACTTCCATAAACATACTTCCTTTGGAATTCAAAAAGTGTGTTGCTCAAAGAATTAATTCACCCTAGGTCACAAAAATCTAAACAGACAGGCACTTAGAAAACAAATATTCAAATCTGCAGGCAAATGTTCAAATCAGTCACACAGCTGCGTGTGATACAAGCTTTTTGTAGTGCACACTTGCCTCACGGCTGTGCTCGTGGGATGTGATGTGGATGTGTTAGTTCTTCATTTGGGCCCCTCGCTGCTGGGTGACTCCTTTACGGTGTCCTTGTGCTACACCCATGAATGCCCTTGAATATGTAATCATTAAAGTTTGAAAGAAGATAAAGAAGTTCAGAAAAATGCGAAGTGAATCAATAGAGATGAGGAAGAAGAAACAAGTGTCTACCAAAGGGCATGGCAAGGACAGAACGCCCACTCCTCTGGAGCAGTGGCAGATAACAACCTAGGTGATCAATGCTCAAGCACTGATGTCATTTTTCTTCGTTATTCTCTGTCAATATGGGTAAAAATGACACAGCCTAAGACCGGGAGGTAGAAGAACTAAATTCTAGGACTAGCCCTCCCCCAAATGTCTTGGTTTCCTCATGTTTCTCATCTGTTATGGGAAAATTGAAATATGTGATTTAATATCTTTTATTATAAAAATAATACTTTAAACATTATTGAAGAGTTACATATTCCAAGGTTGGTAAAGGATGCTAATGTGAAATAAATTATTGCATGACATGTGGCTTGTGGATTGATTAGATGGTGACGCATGTCCAAATTGTGAATCAAAGCCAGGGCTCACAGAGGCCCAGGGAGGAAGCAGGGAAAACCCTGGCCCAGGTCCCCTTTCATAGCTTAATCATCATGAACCGGTCCAGTATGTTCACAGTGTCTTTCCATAAAGTTCAAATAGTAAGACTATATGGTGGAAACATTAGAAAAAACCATAGGAAGGAAAAAAACCCACCTGAAGGATCATGAACTTCTAATTTATTTCCATAAAAAAATTAATTTCTAAGGGTTAGACTGTGAAGTATAATAGAAAATTTTAAAATGTGACTAATATTACATAATAAGACAATTGATTTAGATTTAAATTTTCATTTAAAGGTTTTAGATTTCTTATTTATAATTTTTAAGACTTAGAATGTAAATCTTGTTTGTAGCCATGGGTCAGTTGTCTTTGACTCAATGACGTCCTGTACTCTATGTTTTAATTCACAACCCATCATTATTTTACTTGGCAGGCTTCTTCACTTTCTTTAATCAATTTGCTCCTATGTTAAACCTTTTTCCTCCAAGGCCCAAACAATATGTTGCATTGTTTTCTTAATCACTGTGGTGTCAGGGAACAAGATGATTTTAACATTAAAAAGGACAAACTCCTGAAAATTGCTTTTGAAAAATAAATTTAAAAGCAGTTTACTATTTGATTTGATTCCTCTCTGATGATGATACTTCTGAATTACTGCAGTTAAATTGGAATTCCCCTTCCTTGCAGGACTCAGGATTGAATGGTGAGCCGATTATTCCAACACATTTAAGTGGGTGCAGATGCGGCATTATCACCATTTGTTCATTTTTCTGTAAACCATGAAACTGGGCATAGATTAGTTATTTTACTGTAGGCACTTGACTTCTAAAGACACATTTGTTCAGAAGCTCAGTACAAGTGAAGTAAAATCACGTTTCAAGACAATCAAATATTATCAAAATAATTCTCTCTGGTTTCATTTATAGTTGTGTGCTATTGTGCTATTCCCTTAACTTGAATTTTATAGGAGAAAAAACGAAGTAACAATTATACCAAAGCCAGTAGTCATTGAGAATTCCTAATTGACCAAGAACTTCATGCTTTTTGTCTTTTCTGTAGCTTACCTTTCTGTGAAATGGGATTTATTGCTATCCTAATTTTTAACTGATGATTTGAGACTTGGTAAGTTAAGAAACTTGCACAAGATCTCACAGTTAGTTTGGGAGAGACAAAAGATCAACCGCGGTTTGTGGGACCACAGGCTCTAAAACCTCACACTCTTCTTCTGCTCCTCCAAGTTGAATCCCAGGGAGAACATCACTGGCAGAAACTGTGCTTATTGGAAGTGTAGTATTTCAGGGAAGGTGACCAATATCAGGAGGGGGCTAAACTGCTGAGAATTCTCGCAGTTTCGGCAGTGAAAAATCTTTTGTCTCAAGAAATCTTTTAGTCCCAGGCCCCCTCAGTCCTGTTCCTGAACTATTGAATCAGAATCTGCATTTTAAATATCCCCAGGTGACAAATATGTATATGATCTGTAAGAAAGATTACTTTTTAAAATTTCATTTGTATAGGAGTATTGTCTAAAAAATTCCTAGAGACGACTACATCGTCATACCAACAAATGACTCCTGTCATTCTTTGCATTGACAGTGGCTCGTATGACTTAGTCCTATGCAGTGCTCATATGAAAGAAAATTCTGATTGATTTGTGTCCAGAAATTAACTTCTACTACAGAGAAACTTGTCCCACTCTAAAGGAGAGACATTAAATTACTTGAATTATCCTGATTGGAACTCATAATGTTGCAAAACTGTAAAGAAGCAAAAAAAAGCCTATGGGTTTGTTCCCTCCTTTTGTAGCAAGAAGGATATAGGCTGTCAGAAAGTTGTAATTTTAACTGCAAAGTGACATGTGAATTTTAACATGTAAAATGACATGTTTTGATACAGAACAGAATGTACCTGACATCCACAGCCAGTCTTGGTTTGCGTTCTCACAGGTTAGGAAGTTGTATCGCTTTATTAGTGGAAGGTACACTTGTCATACCCGAGTTTAAATGGTATGGCTTGTTTAATAAGCTGTTCATATTTTACTTACATGCTTTTATGCCTAGGATTTTGCAGATAAAATTCTCCCAGCATGTGAAATCTCAGGGGATATATCTAGAATATTGAGAAAATTGGCAATGACTGCTTTTGTCTTGTAGCATAAATTAAAAACAGTTAGACCTGGAAGAGACCTTCGGGAAAATATAGCCCATTTATTTTATGAATTAGGAAATTGAAAACTAACAGGGTTAAATGAATTTCTGCGGTCGTCCAACAAGTTCACAGTACAAACAGGGCCAGAATTGAGTGCAGTTGAAAACAGACCTGACAATGTTAGGTTTACATTGAGTGTTCCATGTGTTACTCGAAATATAAATTAAGGCAAATTTCCAGCAGCTACTCTGAAAGTACATTTCAAAATCTTACTGTAAATGATATGATTGCATATTTCTATTTGAATGAAGGTGGAAAATGATATTGCAGAGAGTTAACAGAGATAATTTGCTCTAATTTTCTTTCTTTTCCACTAAACATGAAGATGACATAAAGTTAGTCAGCAATTAGTGGCTCACTTCTCAAAGATTTATTTGATTTAATTTTTTTTTTTGTCTTGTTCTGTTTGGGCTTCTACAACAAAATGTTATAGACTGGTAACTTATAAATAATGTGAATCTATTTCTCATAGTTGTAGAGGCTGGGAAGTCCCTGATGAAAGATCTAGCAGATTCCGTGTCTGGTAAAGATGCATTCCCTGGTTCATAAATGAAGCCATTTCACTGTGTGCTCATATGGTAGAAAGAGGACAAGGCAGCTCCCTCGAGCCTCTTTCATGAGGGCACTAATCCAATTCATTAGGGCACCATCCTCATCACCTAAACATATCCCCAAAGCCCCACCTCCTAGTACCATCCCTTAGGGGTAAGGATTTCAACATCTGAATTGGGGAGTGGGACACCCAAACATTCAAACTGTAGCATTTTTAATCTTAGGAAAACCAACTAAATCTTCTCTGTATTACTTTTAATAACTAGTTTCAAAAACAGTTTCTTCCCTGACTAAAATGACTTTTGAAGTTCAACAGCACAAGTAGCAATTTTAGAAGTATCTTTTGCACAGGAAAGTAATGTCTTTTGGTTCTATGATTACTTTCAGCACATGTGAGTTTGAACTAAGTAGCTACAATGTTTCGGTGCTTTTAGAAGTTGCTATCAAATAATAATTTCTACTCCTGAATATTTATAATTGGGGGTAGAAGATAATGATAACTCTCATGTTGACAGCTCCTCAAATTCTAAGAAAACTAGGGTGCCTGAAAAATACAAAAGTATCTTTTTGTTCTCAATCTTCTTGTCTCATTAATAAAGATATAAATTGTTCCTGAAAAAAATGATAATTGAAGGGAAGAATGGCTACTGTGTTCCTAAAGTGGGAGCCACAGCTGGTGGGTGTCAAGGGAGTCTTACTATCATCATGTGAATTTTCCTGCCAGAGAATAGAAGATAGCATAAGATAGAGAGTCCTGGACTTTGGGAGGAGCTCAGCAGCACCAAGATAAAGTCAAGAGAGAAGAATCCAGGATCAACATTTGAAAGCCTTTATTTCAAACTCAGAAGAAAGAGAGGAAAGAGAACAAAGTAATAAAAGAAATAGTAAAAGCAGTAAGCGTTGTTTTGAATTTTTTTAAAAAGGCAACTGTGACCTTGATAAGAAAATTAAGAGGAGTTTAAATTTTTTCACAAAGAATGAACAACTCATTCAGATTCTTAAAGAAGATTTTTTTTTTTAAAGTACAAACATTGATCTTTAGGAAGATTTAAAAGAGAGAAGCTCAAGGATCCATAAAATAACTTGTGTCAGGGAAACCTTGATTAGCAAGCCAGTGGAGATGACAAAGAGATACCTCAGCACTCAGAGATGCCAAGCATGAAACAGATGATGCAAGCTTTGGGAGTGGGCAAATTATGATTTATTTGTGAAGGTAATTTCTGGAGAAGAAAATGAAAATTGTTGGCTGAACATCACTGAAACGCTGCAGAGCAGCAGCAAGATAAAGACCGTTCACATATCATAGTATTTACAAATGAACCAGTTGCTAGAGATGATGGATGCTTATCATTAAAAGACCCTGGAAAATTATGTCAACTGCATAAGAAACAGACTTTGAGAGTAGACGCGAGACATAAGTATGAGGGAAAATCTTGGCCTACAGAAACTAGAATAAAAGATTGACTCTGAAACTTCTCCCTGTGAGCGCCTGAAGTCACACTGGGCATCGGCTACAAAGGCAATTCTTTAATTTCTTATTTCAATAGATGTAGGGGTTCATGAGGAGTTTTTGTTATGTGGATACATTGTTTCATGATTAAGTCTGAGCTTTTACTTTACTCATCATCCAAATCGTGTAACTTGTATGGAAAGGTGATTCTTCCTCCCTCCCCCTTCCAAGTCTCCGCTGTCCACTGTACCACTCCATAACACCCTGCATACCATAGCTTAGCTCCCACTTAGAAGTGAGAACATGAAATATTAATTTTTTTCTGTTCCTGAGTTACTTCACTTAAAATAACTTTCTCTGCATCCATCCAAGTTGCTGTAAAAGACTATTACTGTGTAGCATTGTGTGGTGTGTGTGTGTGTGTCCCTGTGAGGGGCATGTGTATACACACACCACACATTCTTGAGGCAGGATGCAAGGGACCCAGAAGCACGTTACAATTAGTGACTCTGTGCTAGAGATGAGAGAGGGACTGGCTCCAGGAGTTAGCAGTCAGAACAGAATTTCGGAGACATTCAGGAGTTTACTTGAAAAGGGGTCAATATAAAGGGCATGGCAACAAAGTAGATTTATCTAGAACTTTCTCTACTAATAATAGGCATTTATGGAACATATTCTATTTTTAAGAGACTGAAAGGTGTTTAAGGTGAATTATTTCATCTTTGTGATAACTCTGTAAGATAGGATCTGTTTTCTTCTTGTTTTATAAGTAGGGGCTGAGGTTTAGCAAATTGGACCACCTCATTCAACTTCATATTAGATGGCAGCAGAGAGGACCCAGTTTTTATTAATCGAGCGCATTTGAATGCAGTTTGTCTGACAACCAGATGTGTTAATCAAGGTTCCCCTTCAGAGAAACAGAAGATATATATAGAGAGAAGATATACGCACAGAAGACATATGTTCATATATGCCAGTGGTTCTCAACCTTCCTAATGCCATGACCCTTTAATACAGTTCATGTGGGTCACGACCCACAGGTTGAAAACCACTGATATATACATACACACACTCACATACATATAAAGTAGAAATTAGCTCACACAGCTTTGGAGGCCAGGAAAGCCTTAGAAACTGTTGTTGGCAAGCAGGAAAGTGGTGGTATAATTCAAGCCAAGTCCAAAGGCCTGGGAACTAGGGGAGCCAATGTTCGAGGGCAGGAGAGTGAATTCACCCTTCTTCTGCTTTTTGTTTTGTTTGGCCCCTGAATCAATTGGCTAGGGTCCGTCTCTCCACTAAAAAGGACAATCTTCTTCACTCAGTCTATGGACTCAAATGCTAATTTCTTCCAGAAACACCTTCACAGACACATCCAGAAATAATGTTTTACCAGCTATGTGGGCATCCGTTAACCCAGCCAAGCTGACATGTGAAATTAGCCATCACAGGTCTATGAGAGATGTTGCACTGTAGTGGTTAAAAACACGGACTTCAAAGCCCAATGGTCTTATGGTCACTAGCTGAGTGGCTCAGGCAGGTTAGCTGACTTCTGTGGGTCTTAATTTCTTTATCTTCAAATAGTTTTTAAGAAGAATAAATTAGTCATCACATGTAAAGTCCCTTGCATAGTTCTTGATTTGTAGTAATTTAATGAACACTGGATGTTGCTATACTAGGGAAAGTAAGTTAAAGACAGAAAAGAGATATGTCTGCACATGTGCTGTCCTGTGCTTCCTCCCAGCTAATTATCCAACAGGCAGAGTTGACCATTTGATGGAAATCACACCCATTCCCACTCATCACCCCTCCTCACATCCATTCCTGATCAATGTATACCTGACTTTTAGAGCAGATGCATCTCACTTCATTTTGATACTGCTCAGTATGCTCTTTTAAATGTTTTAGATGCCATTTAGATTCTCAAATTTTACCTCTAAAAATTCTCAGAATATCTCTGATGATTCTAAAATAAAGTCCCAAATACACAAATTAGCTTGTAACATTTATGACTTAATATCCTTTCTTGGCAAGCTTTCTAGAAAGGCTGCACATCCCTTCCTGCACCTGCTCACTGGGGCCCTTCAGTGTATTAATCAGTCCACGTTCATGGCCCCAGCAACCCCTCTTCTGCTTTGGGACACAGCTGTGAGATGCGCTTGTACACATCCCACATCATTTCCCTGACTGTATCTCTGCTACCCTGCTAGGAATCCTCTTTCTCCTTAACTTGGTAAGCTTATTAATTTGTTCAATGGTATGTAAAAAATAAACCCTGCTGTTTTTAATTTTGTATTTTTACAGATATCTTTATCTGCACAGAAATTCCACATTCAGATATAAGAATAATAAATCCTTGATGCTTAAAGGGTTGGACCATGAAGACAACTCAGAAAGAGTATAGAAATGGGGAATGAATAAGAATATTTAAAATTAATGAGAAATAACAAAACATCTGAGATAAAGCAGAGGAAAAATTCAGAAAATCACCAAGATTTAGAAAATGTGTTGAAGATACCTGGTGGGCTGAGGAAAGTCCGGTTGATAGGCTGAAGATGATTAACAGGTAGAGGAAGATTCCTGTTCAAGTATCAGAAGATTCAGAGTAAAGATCAGTGCAGTGCTGATGCGCGAAACTCTACGTTTTAGGGCAGGTTCAATGAGAATAATCTTTGTAATTTGTAGGGGAGCCACAAACATGGGTAAACATACAATTAAAGACAGACTCAGCCAGTGCACGTGGCAGGAATTCATTCTGTGAATGACGGACCAAGTTCTGTGAAACACGTGTCAAAAAGGAGGGAGAGCTTTGAGTTGGCTTCATTTCTTTTGGCTTCTGAGGAAAGATGGCCACATTGATGTAGATTTATTTATTTATTTATTTTTATTTTTTATACTCTTTTCCCATTTAATCATAACATCAGAGCATAGCCATTTCTAGGCACAGCCAGAACTAGAACCTGTGATGTTTCCTTCCCCCCACCAGGTTGGTGGATGACTTAAGATTCCTCTTCAAAGATTATCATGAAAAGTAATGGGAAGACAGACAGTGAGATTTGTGCAGTCTTGGCTGGGCCACACGTACACATGAGAAAATGCATCTGAGAGTTATCGCCCTTGCTGGGCACCCCTAGATTAATGTTCTGAAGAGAATTTTGCAGCATGACGGGAAAAGCTGACCCCTGCAAGGATTGCCAAGATAAAAATTACATATGACACAAAGTATTTGGAGTCTTTCTGTAGGGAGGGAGCCATTCTATCTGTGCCACATGCCATGAAAATTTACTTAGAGGGGAAAACCCACAGCAAACAGCTTTGGGGGAACATTATTCCCAGCAAGAAAAAAAATGTCAGTATTGTATCATGGGAATGGAATAGATTCTTAAGGGTGGAAGTTTGCTTTGGAAGGAGGAAATTTAAAGAAAAACGAACAAATTGCCCGCTATAAATGTTTGGGAGAAATATGTGGAGAAGAGAGAGGAAAGGAGCACGGAGTGAAGACAAAGCAAGATACTTTAGGAAGGAAATCAGTCCTTGAAACTGGGAGAAAGTCTTTAGAGGCACACAGGGAAAGAGAAATTACCTGAATAACAGATTAAAAAACAAATGAGCAAAGTCTGCTTCCAGAGCACCACGGTAATGGGAAAGGGGGCCGCAGACTAACTTCGGGAATGAGCAGTGTAAGCAGATGCCTGCACTGCTCTGATGCTGGACTCCCTGGCATTATTTATCTTGGGATTATTATCATTGGTTAAATGAAGTACTAGGAAAGGTTTTTACTGTAATTTGTAAGGGGATTCTGTCTACGCTCAATTGATTTTACAGGCGTAATTTGGGATAATTGATGGGAGAAAACAGGTAAGCTTTGGAGGGAAGGGATTTGCTAAATAAATTACTGCTAGGTTTTTGGGCTTTGCTTTTAATTCTAAGTATATGTGCTTTAAACAAATGTTCCCAGTTACACACAAAAAAGTAATTTCCAAGGAGGCACAGGTTAGATCTCGGCACTTAGATGGTCCATATAAATCGCTCTAGGGAGTTTTAGTAACCTTCACATACGCAGGTCCTATCTGGCCAAGACTGATTGCTCAGAAATGTTCCTTCTACTGATAGGCTAATAGGAGTTTTGTAATTTCACCTTCAATCTTACCACAAAAAAGTAATGACAAGAAGAGAGAAAAGTTAAGATTTGTGAGCTAGGTACTGCAAATCACAATGCAGAAAATGTTTTTTCTTGTCTATCTTTTCTTTCTGTCTTTTGTCCTGGGGAACTGGGCACATGCACATTGTTATATCACCTTTGCCTTTCGATTAGTTTAAAATTCAGTTTTCTTCTCTTTCATGCATGTATTCAATGATAATTATGGAGCTCTCCCTTTATTCAATGTATGATTTTAAATACATATCACTGAGCCTGATCCCATCATGGTAAATATGAGAGAGAAATGAATTGAGGAATTAGAGACCCTTACCGTATGGACAGACTGTGTAACCTACACTCATCCTTGGGTGGGGACAACAGACACTGTCTAGTCTGAGTTTATAAATTTGTAGAGAGGGCCTTGCTGAACCAAAGCTCCCAAGAGGAGAGATTTGTGACAACAACTGTGTTAATGTTGATAGTTAACATTGTATAGGATAATTTATATTGATATTGATGGCATAGTATATGAAATTTAGCTTACAAAACATTTTTGGTGTTTGCAGGAATCTGGATAATTACAAGCAGTTACAGTCGTCTGCCTCTTGTAGAGTCTGGAACATTTGAGTGAATTTTCTAACATTCCACACAAGGACAGTGAAAGGTAGAGCTTGGAGTTGAACCCAAGTTATTTGACTGCAAGTCCAAATATGTTAGCCCTCCAACTTATGTGTTCCTCTTAAAAATTTTGACACACAATTCTGTACCATTTAAAAGAGTCCAACCTGTGGCCTGCAGGCTACACACAGATTATGTGAGGGATGTTTTGCTTACCTGTGGGGTTGAATATCATACACATTATACATGGAACTTTTCTCTTCATTTCCGCATCAGCTTTCATTAGTGTTTTCATACTGATGGTGTGGCCAAAGACAATTCTTCCAATGTGCAGCAGAGAAGAAAAAAGGTTGGACTTCTTTGAATGGTAGGGTTTCAAGCTAGCTTGTGGGAGTGATAATTCTGTAGTATAGAACCAGAAGTTGTAGTACTATCAACAATTAAAATTGAGTTTACATGAACCTAATTATTATTAAAGAAACTGGGGGTTGAGGATGGTGGCTTTGGGAGAGGCCACCACTTGAGGCCGGGAGTTTGAGACCATCCTGGACAGTGTAAAAAGGCCTTGTCTCTATGAATGAAGAAAGAAAACTTAGGCAGGTGTGATGGCCCAGGCCTACAGTTCTAGCTGCTCTGGAAATTGAGGCAGGATGCTCATTGCTCGACCCCAGGAGGTCAAGGGTATAGTAAGCTACAATAATACCAAGCATGCTGCTGTACTCCAGCCTAGGTAGTAAAGTGAAAAATCTGTGTCTAACAAGAAAAAAAAAGAAAAACACACAGAGAGAAAATATATAAGGTGAGAAAACAGAAAGGTGGGTAGACATCTTACGATATCTGATCAGGGGATCTTTGGAACAGGGCAGACTATTTGGTTTTTAAATATATCTTAGTTTGATTCAATAAAAGTTGAGATATCTGTCAAATCTATGACATGTATAAAAAATGTGATTATTGTTTAATTGAATAAAATGAAACTGAAAAAGATATAGTTCAGACGAGTGAGGTTGCAAATCCCTAGCAAATATGAAAGTGATAGATTTATAATTAATGTTCCAGAAAGCATAATAGGAAACAAACACATTGGCCAAGCCATTTGTTGTTATTAAAGTAACTAATATGTGGGCTATTGATGGCAAGGAGGAAGCCAATTTCTGCCTTCAAGGTCATGAATATATAGAGTATTCAGAATTCAATACCAATAAATATGTAAGGAGAATAGTTTGTCTGGAGAAAAAAAATAGAGTGGGAAAAAGACCAATTAAATTGCCAGCCATATTTACAGATAACCCCAAAGAAGAAAGTAATACACCAGTTAAAACAGAAAACATTTTCAAAGAAAATACAGCTACAAGGAAAACTGAGAGAGGGATAATTGCTCTCGCTTAGAAATAAAAACGGCATGATTAGACCAATTAGGAATTCCAGCACTGCTCAGGAATGGCTTTGCAGAGGAAGTCTGGAGATGGCTGGGCAACCACACAGTCCACTTCATGCTCCTGTCCAGGCTAGAGACATGGGAGGAAGACAAGGCAGTTTTTGGAAATAGGCAGCCTCCTTGTGCTTTGAAGGCAGGGGACTGTGTTGAAGCTCCTAGGCTTGCAGAGATGTACTGGCTCCTTTCTTGAGAGGCAGTTGTAGCCTTTACAGTGTGCAGCACATCCACTCGGCGGGGAGGAACCACCTGCTCCTCCCTGCTCCATGAAGATGGGATTTCTACACATTCTGCATTCATGCAAGCTCCTGTTCTCTCCTTTTGTCAATGGGAGAGAGGATTAGGCTCACTTGTAAACTTGAAAACTCAGCTCATTTCTAGTAAGTTCAAGTTTTATGATTGGAAAAACTTTTATCAGTAAATAAAGGTCACCCATCTGGCAGCAATGTGTCTCCTTGGCTCAGCTTTGGTTTTCTGCACTGTGTTATAAAAATATTACAGTCTAGTGTGACATTAGCAGAGTGTGACATCTGGGCTTATACAAAACATAGGAGTTGGCAGAGGGGCTAATTTGCTTTCTGAAAAAATGCCATGGCAGAAAGGGACAGAGGACAGCCCTGGACCTTGCTATAATCAGCAGGCTGGCCTAGGAGCTTACAACATCCTCCAAAGCATCTGCCTGGAAAGGGAAAGGGGCCTAATTGCCCCAGAGGAAAATGTGGACGGATTGCCTTTGAGAATAGAAGCTATTTTAGCACAAGAGAAAAAATTCTCTACCTGCGGCATTAGGTGGTCATGCGTTCAAGAATTAAATGGGACTGCTTCAAAAAACACCCGAGGTATGTCAGTAATACAGCTGGCAGCTCTTCAGCAGGTTTAGATGTTAGAGCATTTACTTTAGGGGTTGAAAAATATGTAATTAAATTTTGGCATTGCTTTTAGGTGGTAATGATTTTTATTAAATTCCTTTTTGTGTGAACCCCTTTATGAGTTCAAGACAAATGTCATATTTACCTTTGCCCCTGGGCTCTGGGTGTATTTTAATGCACTGTAATCTAAGAGATATCGAGTCACTGACAGAAAGAATACATGTATCTGGACAGGGCCGCTGTACAATCTCAGAGCCTTTTATTTACTTAAGAAAAGAGAGAGGATGAAATTTAAAGAAAATTTCTTTCCTCCTCTCAGGGCACTCAGTTCTTGAAATTCAGACACTATTAATGGCCCGTGTTACTTAACAAAAGTGAGAAGCTGTCGCAATTTTTCACAGTTCCTAAGCCTTAATACATTTAAATATCTAAAGCTATAATGCAGATTTAGGGAAATTAAGATGAATATTATTTAGTTATCCAAGTTATTGAAATCCTGAAAATCCAAAGTATTTTTGTAAAATTCTGCACGATTATTACAGCGACGATCAGAGTCCCTATTTTTTTTCCTAGGTAAACCATGGGGTCAAGATTAAATGCCACCAGCTTCCTTCTGCTTGCTGTGTGCACTGTCCTCATTTAAAGTTGAAATAGTAAATTGTTGCCAGTTCCCACTGGACTCCTGGGGAGCACCTTTCTAAAGGGGGCGACACAGATCAAAGTGTCCTGGGCTGGTGGCAGCCTCTCAGCAAGGCAGGGAGTGCAGGGCCCTTCCCGTTTGTCACAGGAGGGACCCACTGCACGGAGGGGAGGGCGACTGAGCTGCTTGTTGCCTAAGCGACAAGGCCAAGGCAGCAGGGGAGCCAGGACTGGAGGGCGGGGCGCAGGGTCCCCAACGCCCCATCAGCTTCCCTGACGCGCCACCACCCAGGCCAGGGCTTTGTCATCGCAGCTCTCCCCAGACTGGGACCAATTCCCATTCAGTAGTCCAGGGAGTGGCTTGGCCTCGGGAATTGACAGCTTTCATCACCGCGGTTGGAGAGGGGTCCAGGCGTGGGGAGGTTTCCGCTTTCCTTGGTCCTTCTCTGGGTTTGCTTTACCCGGAGCCTCCTCTCCGCTCAGCCATTTTGCTGTCACAGACTGAGGAAGCGGCGGGGTTAGTGGGCACCTTCTCCAGCCAGATTTTCCCTCAGGTGCCCCTGCTCTCCGCCCTTCACTGCGCCTTTTACTTCAGGGGATACTGGGATGGAAGAAGAGCCGCCATAGGGGTGGATGTTGATGGGCATCCCTCAGGCGGCAGAGTGCACGGGGACTCCATGGAAACCCCCAGTGGCCGTCCCCTGGGCTGCTCACATGTCCCCTCTTCACTGTGCCGCCCTCTCCCCTGGCTCTGCTGAAAGGCCCAGGTCGCCTCGTCCAGGCCGGGACCAGCCAGCACCAAGTGCCAAGTGTAGGTGAACACTCTCTCCTTCGACCTCTTCTACAACTGGAGCTACACAATCCCATCTCTCCCTTTCTCTCTTCTTTCTCTTAAGGCATAGTTTATTTACCATAAAAGTCATAACGTTGAAGTGTACAATTAAGTAGTTTTCAGTACAAGTTTATTCTGCTGTCTCCGATCCAGAATATTCTCATCACTGGGAAAAGAAACTTCATACCCGTGAAGCATCACACCCGACATCCCTTCATTCCAGTCCTCGGGCAACAATTAATCTACCTTCTATTACTACGGATTTGCCTATTCTGGGAACTCTTGGTATCTGGACTCCTACAACGTGTGGCCCTTGAGTTTGGCTTTTTTCACATGACATAATGTTGTGAGGTTAATCCATGTGACGGTGTGTCTCAGAATTCCTTCCTTTTCGTGCCTATATAATATTTCCATGTGTGCCTTCACCGCATTTCGTTTATCTATTCATCGGCTAATGGAAATGTAGGTTGACTATTCAGAGTAGAGCCTCTAGAGACAGTCTTTCTACCAGTTTTTGTGTTACTGTGTTTTTGGTTTTTCTCTTTCTTTTCATTTTGTCTGTAGGCTTAGGTCACAAGACTCCTTCTCTGCCTACTGATTAATTGAAAGGATTTTGTGTGCTTAGTGGGAAGAATATGGACTTTAGGAAATGCATACACTTGGGTGCAGTTTCCAGTTCTGGTATCCAGTCTCTCAGCTCAGTTTCCTCATCTGTAGAATCAGTTGTGAGTACATCACTTTATAAGGAGAAAATGGTTTGGGTGAGATGTCAGTTCTCTGTTAAATAAAGGTTCTTTATTCTTTACTCTTCATCTTAGTTTACAGCAGTTAAACCACCCAGAATTTTAGCTGCCTTTTGCCAAAACATCTTCCAGAGAGCAGGTGCCCAGCCATTAGCCCTGCGCTAGGGACTGCACTGCCTCTGTGGGACCCTGAGTTATGTTATAAATTGAATACTATGGTGACCACTGCTGTATGGATAAAGCATGGTACTTAGGGTGCCGTGGCCTGCATTTCTCAGGCACCTGGCTGACCCCTGGAGTCAGCCCAGCAGCAGGGGACATTTTCCAGGCCTGGACTCTGTGGATACTTTACCTTCTCCCTTAATTTTCTCCTATGACATAGTGATGAATAGAACAACCTAGTATGTTTCTTATGCCGAGCCTGGATCTAGAGACTTGAAAGGAAGGAGTTAACATATATTAAAAGAGGTTTTCTTGGGAGGGGGTTGTTTTTGTTTTGACACAGAGCCTCACTCTGTTGCTCCAGGCTAGAGTGCCAGTGGTATCATAGCTCACAGCAACCTCAAACTCCTAGACTCAAGCAATTCTCTGGCCTCAGCCTCCCACATAGCTGGGATTACAGATGCCTACCACAGATGCCCAGCTATTTTTTTTTTTTTTTTAATTCTGCTAGAGATGGGATCCGGCTTTTGCTCAGTCTGGTCTTGAACTCCTGAGCTCAAGAGATCCACCTATTTTGGCCTCTCAGAGTGCTAGGATTACAGGTGTGACCTACTGCACCCAGCCTTGAAAGGTGAGTCCTGTGCACATCTGTGACCCTAAATCCCTACACAATCCTCTTTTTCCAATCAGAAGACTGATGCTCAGAGAGGTCAATTAATTTCTTGAAGTTTATACACTAGTAAGTGGCAGCTTTGGAGTCTGATTTTAGATAAGTTCGATTCAAATTTCCTCTTCTTTCCACAATACTGTGAGCTCCAGATCCACAGACAACATTTCTGTCACTTTGTTACTGTGAACATAAAATGCGATGATTTTGTCGGCTTTTTCTAGGTTACGTTGCGGTTAATGGGCATCCCCAAATCTCAGCGGCTTACAGCAATGAAGGTTTATTCTCACCCGTCTTAACTGTTGGATTGATCTACTTCACGTCTTATTCACTGAGGGTTTAGGCTGAAGGAGAAAGCACTATTTGAGACACACCATTCTTGATCGTGAGGGAAAAGTGCAGGTGTGGAACCATACACTGGATCTGAACGTTTCTTGAAGTCTGATCCATGACTTTTCACACTTAATCGTCCACAGCCGTTCATATGGCCACAGCTTATGTCACTGCTTTATGACTTATGTTCACCCATATGGAAAGTCACTCTGGGGAATGTTAGGAAAGACAGCGGATATTTTGAACAAATAATCAATCTCTACATAAGACTTCTGCTTTACAGTGCATACTGTGTGCTTTCTGGGCACCACGTCTTGCTGGACTTACTCCTTCCTTGGTGGCTCCACCATCTCATTTCTCTCACTGGGTCTCCCCCTTTCTCTAACTGAACTCTACATGTCAGTGTGGCCTAGGATGCATCTCAGGCTCTCCTATCCCCACACTCCACCTCCAGCTGACCTCAGCCTGTGCGGCTTTGCTTACCAGTAACATGCTGATAACTGCCTCATTTATCTTTCACATTCTGACCTCTCTTTGAGCTCCAACTATCTGTGTTATCAGCAGTTGGAATTCTAATGTGCAGCTCAAATGTAATATGTCCAAAATGGAACTTCTGATTCCAATGCATTCCCACCCCAGCTGGCAGGCTTCCCTGTTGTAGCAGGGGTACCATCCTCCACTCGGTTGCTCTAAGCATAAATCTAGGTTCCCTCCCTTGCCCTCACTCCTGCTTCAAATCCATCAGCAACACATGTTATTTACATCTTTCAATTAGCTCTCAAAGATGTCCATATCCCTTGGTTGTAAACGCTCACATGCTGACTCCAACCTCCCTCATTCCTCATCTTGATCACTTCAGTAGGCAGCTGACTGGCTTTGGCACGTCTTTCCTGTTCTCCCCATAACTCATGCATCATAGAGAAGTCAGAATCATCTTACAAGGGGAGAAATGAGGTTAGGACCTTTCCTTTGCTAAAAACTTTTAAAGAATTAATATCATATTAAGAAAATATATCCAACATCCATGTCATAATTTTAAGGCCCTCTGCAGTCCTGAAATTGCCCAGCCTACATGGCTGAATAATACTCCCTTCCCCTAAATTTGTGTTAACCTGGAATCTGAGAAGATGACCCTATGTAGAAAATGGGGTCTTTATAGATATAATCAGTCATGTCAAGATGAGGTCATATTGGATTAGCATGGGCCCTAGATCCAGTGTGACCGTTATCCTGATAAGAAGAGGGGTCAAGACATGGAAACAGAAGACACACAGGGAGACAGCTGTGAAGACAGGAGCAGAGACGGGGACTGATGCCAAAGACACTCGGCAACCACCAGCCACAGCAGAGCTGCTCCCTCTCAGCCTCTGGAAGGAACCAACCTTCCTGAAGCCTTCATCATAATTCTAGCCCCTACACTATGATACAATAAATTCTGTTGCTTTAAGAAACCCAGTGTATGAATTTCCTACAGCAGCTCTAGGAAACGATCACAACCTCTACCTCTCTTGGCACCTTCCACTCCTGCCTCATGCAGGGCTCAGTCTCAGATCAAGGTCTTTGGTCCCATCTTCCTCACTACGTCCCAAAGCTCTCTCAGAACTGGCTCCTTTACACCCACAAGCTCTGCTCCCACAATAGCCTCTGATGTGGGTTTTCTGTATTTAACATAATCTCCCGATTTGGGTGTCTTTGGAAAGTATTTCTTGCATTTAATCTTGTCATCCATTTCTATACCCAAGGAATCCAAAGCAAAAGAAGCACGTATCTTTGAAGCACTTTTAACTGTGAGATTAAGTTGGTTTCAACCATGAGTTGGATAAGATAGGGGAGGGACAGAGATGAGGGAGTATTCCTCAGTCCATGCATTTCTCTGCAATCTGTTTTCTTGCCTTTGAAAACCAGTGGCAGCAAATATCCTCCCCCTGCAGTAATGTTACAAAGATAAACAGCTTCCATGCCACATCCTCACAGAGGGGGTTTCCATTGTGAAAGAATTCAGCACTTTGAGAATTCGTACATTGGAAGAAATTGTGTAACTTAAGGTAGAGAGTTCACATGATTTCTCAACTCTGAAAATTTGTTAGTGGAGAATCTTATAATCCTCTAATTTGGGTTAAATATGAAGATATAGCAATTCTAGAGCAAAGGTGGGAGCTTGTAAACCTTGGCCCCTAATACCACAGAGCTCTGATACAGAGAGAAGAATATTTGCAGGGCTCTGAATAGTGGTTCTCCCTCCTCCAGCTCAGTCACATCAGGGTAGAGAATTTGTTAGTTCCTAGCAAGAGAAAAGTTGGAAATGAACATGTGAACAAGCTTTATATCATTTGTAGTTCACAACGTACATTTGTGTGATAAGGATCAACTAGTAAATTGCTCAGAGTTCTAAATTTAAAGGTTTGCATGGTTTTTCTCATGGAATACTTTATAAAAAAAAAAGACCTCTTCACATTATATGTAGATAAATATCAATACTGAGTTATTCCGGGTTGTTAAAGCTTAGTATCTGGTGTTCCACCCCAATAAATCAATAACATCAGTGGTAAAGAAGGAATTTTAACATAACCTACTATCCATTTTAGGAATTAAAAAGTAACCTCTGTTCAGGGGAGTCACACCTGCTTCGTGCCTCTGACCCTCCTGAGTGCTCCCAGCAATGGCGCACCACTGTAGTGACTGCTGTTCTGGGATGCTGCTTCTGGCTACCGGGAAGCACGTGGCTTTTGTCTTTAGTGTAGCAGCGCCTGTCCCACAGGGGCTCCGCCTGCAGGCCGGGAGTGTGTTTCAGAAGAACTGAGTGTGTCACCGAGAGCGTGTTGATGCAGATTCCAGGCAATCCACTCAGATGTACCTGCTTATTCTCCCAGACTGGGAGTCGGGAATTTCAATTCTTATTTACAACGTGTGACACCAATGTGGTTCTACTTGGGTTTATAAAAAAAAATGTGCTTTTTAAACCTTCATTCACATGCTTTCATTGTTTAAGTTTGGTTTGTTTCCATAATGATTGGACATGAACTTTGCTTTCTTTGGTTACTGTGGAACCAGCTCATGACTGAGCTGTCCCTGGAATCTGAGCACCTTAGATTCAGGTTGCTGTCTGACTTGTCCTGAGTCTGGACAGATTGATGACTGATGTGTTTAGAGCTATCCAGTTTTAGCACTGTCCAGGAAGAGCTGACTTTCTCAACACAATCCTGTAGATTTACATAAAATCCTATGCCCATTTTTGAGGTGAGACATCTGAGGCACAGAAATACTAAGAAAGGAGCTAAGGGTGCATAGACCTAGTGAGTGGTTGAGTGAGGCCAAGTAGACGAGGGTAGCTCTTCACTCGTGGATGAAACAATGTATAAATATCCAGGTGCCCTTTCCCAGATGCCAGGCGCCACCTGGCCAGTGTCTGCAGATGGCTGCCTACTGCTACCACTGAATCCACATATGCTAAAATGTCCAAGAGGAGCCACAGAGGAGATGAGGTTCCTTTCACTGGGGTCTCGGAGGACCGGTTGCTAATTGCCTATATAATACAAATAGGAACTATAGATGTTAAATTTTAAAATGCTAGAATTTTAAAGATGAAAAATGGTTTGAAACAATCAGGTGCAGTAACAAATTCTTTGTGAAAAAATAATATTTTATCAGATTCAAAACTGGAACATACACAAATGCAGAAAATTTTATTATAAATCTGCTACCTCTGGGGGTCCCCTTGATGGGAACTGTGTAGCAGGCTTCCTCCCGGGGGTGGAATAGATTTGCTCCACTATGAAACTGTGTTTTCCATTCTGGAGTAGGAGGCGCCCCTCAAGCATCAAGCCTCAGGAGGGTAAATTAGCTTTGCCATCTATTTCCACATTCTGTTTCCTGTACAAACTCTCTTACTAATTTTTCGCAACCCTGTTTAAAAAATATTTAAAGCAAACTTAAATCATGTAGTTCAATTTAAAGTGAGTAGTATTAGTCATATTTTCAAAATCTTCTAATTTCAAGAAAAATTTGTCTTTGAGAAATAGTAAACTAAGTCAAAGGCCTCCCCTTTATCTGTTATAATTATTAATTTCAGCCCTTTGGTATGTTGTATAGCTTTTAGAATTTTTATCTATGTCTTTGCTGAAGCAATACTTTTATTTTCTAAAGATAAAACACCCATTCACCAGCCCCACTCTCTGCCCTGCTTTTTGCTACCCTTCCCAGCCTCTGGTAAACGTCATTCTATTCTGTCACTGAGAGATCAATTATGTTAAATATTTACCTCCCACATATGAGTGAGCAAATGGGAGATTTGTCTTTCTGGGCTTGGCCTGTTTCACTTAACATTAATGTTCTCCAGTTCCATTTGTGCTGTTGTAAATGGCAGAATTTCATTCTGTTTGTGGCTATATGATGTTTTATTGTGTATATATACCACGATTTCTCTATCCATTTATCTGCTGATGGACATTTAGGATGAATCCAAATCTTGGCTACTGTGGATAGTGCTGCAATACACATGGGGGTGCAGATATCTTTTCCATATACTGAATGCCCCTCCTTTGGATATACACACAGCAGTGGGATGGCTGGATCATATGGTGGTTCTGTTTTTAGGTTTTTGATAGATAGAACTAAACAATTCTAAATGTTCAGACTAGATCACAAACATCAGCATGAAAATACAACTACATTTGTGTTCTTTTATATTAATTTACTTAAGGATATATGCACTTCTTCTCTTTAGGATAATTTAAGTGTTATTCTCTGTTAACGTTTATCAAATTAAAACCCAGAAGTAGAACATAAGAATTTGTATTTGCCCTTGTCTTACACTATACACGAGTCAACTCAAAATGAATTAAAGACTTAAATGTACCACCTCCATCTGTGAAACACCTAGAAGAAAATGTAGCAGAGAAGCTTGAGGATGCTGAGCTCTAGGATCTGATATGAAAACACAGGGAACACAAGGAAAGTATATAAATGAGGCTACATCAGACCAGAAAGTTCCTAAGCAGCAAAGGAAACAGAAGACCAAATACAAAGGAAATCTCCAAACTGGATACAAGATTTGAAAAGGATAGATTTGATAAGGGGTAAATATCTCAAATATGCAAGGAGCTCAACTCAGTAGCAAAAAGCAAAGAACCCAATTAAAAGATGGATGAACTTCTTGAATAGACATTTTTCCAAAGAAGATGTACAAATGGCCAAGAGGTGTATGAAAAAATGCTCAAAATCACTAATCCTCAGGGAAACTCAAATTAAAACCACAATGAAATATTCTGTTAGAATTGCTATTATCGTAGTCCCAGCTACTTGGGAGGCTGAGGCAGAAGAATCGCCTAAGCCCAGGAGTTGAAGGTTGCTGGAGCGACTCCACTGCACTCTACCAAGGGTGAAAAAGTGAGACTCTGTCTCTACAAAAAAAAAAAAAAAAAAAAAAAGAATTGCTATTATCAAAATGATGAAAGTTAATAATTGTTGCCTCCAGCATTGATCTTTTTGCTTAAGAACCACTATTGTAGTTCCATACAAATTTTAGGATTGTTTTCTCTATTTCTGTGAAAATGTCCTTGGAGTTTTGAGTGGTATTGAGTGGTATTGCATTAAATCAGTAGATTGCTTTGGGTAGTATAAACACTTTTACAGTTATTAATTCTTCCAATCTATGAACGTGGGGTATATATTTGTTTATGATTTTTTTCAATTTCTCTCATCTATGTTTTATAATTTTCATTGTTCAAATCTTTCATGTCCTTGTTTAATGTTATGTCTAAATATTTTTGTAGCTCTTATAAATGTAATTGTTTTCTTCATTTTTCATTGAAATACATGTATAATAGTTCATTGTTAGTGTGTAGAAACTACTGATGTTTGTGTATTGATTTTTTTATCCTGCACCTTTAGTGAATTTCTTGATTATTTTTAAATCTTTTTTGGTGGTATTGGTAGGCTTTTCTATATATAAGATCATGCCATCCTCAAACAGGGATGGTTTAACTTCTTTTTGCCAATTTGGATACCTTTTATGTTTTCCTTTTTTAAAATTTATTGTTGGGGGTTCATTGACAGTATAAGAAACCAGGTTACACTGATTGCATTTGTTAGGTAAAGTCCCTCTTACAATCGTGTCTTGCTCCCCAAAGGTGTGGCACACACCAAGACCCCACCCCCTCCCTCCTTCCCTCTCTCTGTCTTCCTTCCTCCCCTCTATTCTTCCTTCCCCCCCTTCTTTCTCTGTCTGCTTTCCCCCTCCCCTACCCCCACTTGTCATTAATTGTCCTCATATCAAAATTGAGGAAGTAGGATTCATGCTTCTCCATTCTTATGATACTTTACTAAGAATAATGTGTTTCACTTCCATCCACGTTAATACAAAGGCAGTAAAGTCTACGTTTTTTTAATGGATGAATAGTATTCCATGGTGTACATATACCACAGCTTGTTAATCCATTTCTGGGATGGTGGGCATTTAGGCTGTTTCCACATTTTAGCAACTGTAAACTGAGCTGCAATAAACAGTCTAGTGCAAGTGTCCTTATGATAAAAGGATTTTTTTCCTTCTGGGTAGATGCCCAGTAATGGGATTGCAGGATCAAATGGGAGGTCTAGCTTGAGTTCTTTGAGGTTTCTCCATACTTCCTTCCAAAAAGGTTGTATTA
>CAUYTI010153243.1:0-12057 GCA_963575145.1 Galago senegalensis
TTTTTTGAGACAGAGCCTCAAGCTATTCCCCTGGGTAGAGTGCCGTGGCATTACAGCTCACAGCAACCTCCAACTCCTGGGCTCAAGCGAGTCTCTTGCCTCCGCCTCCCAAGTAGCTGGGACCACAGGCACCCGCCACAGCGCCCGGCTATTTTTTGGTTGCAGCCAGTTGCAGCCGTCATTGTTGTTTGGCAGGTCTGGGCTGGGGATTCGAACCTGCCACCTTAGGTGTACGTGGCTGGCGCCTTAGCCGGTTGAGCTATAGGCGCTGAGCCCTATCTTCTTCTTTCTTTGTTGCCTCGGGCTGCCATAGCAAAATACCACGAATGGAGGTCTTAAACACAGAAATTTATTTCTCACAGTGCTGGAGGCTGGAAATCCGATCAGAGTGTCAGCATGGTTGGTTCCTGGTGAAGGTGCTCTTTTTGGCTAGCAGACTGCTGTCTTCTTGCTGTGGCCTCACAAGGCAGATGCTCCCTCTGTTCATAAGGCCACCAATCCCATCAGATCAGGACCCCACCTCATTTAACCTTAATTATCCTATAAAGGTCCTATTTCCAAATACATTACATTGGGGCTTGGAGCTTTGATGCAATGAATTTGGAGAGGGACAATTTAGTCCATAACAGATTCTTAAGCAACCACTTCTATGTCCCCACCTCCAGAGCCACTCGGTCCTATTCATTCCTAAACTGCTGGGTATTCTGGGGGGTGGGAAGTGGGTTCCTTCTTAGTTGTCTCAAACTTGCTGGATTTTGAGCTCAGCTTGTCTGGAGCAGATGAGACTATTCCTCTCCTTTACCTATTTTCTAGTTTGCAAAGCTGTAACAAGGCTGCAACCTCCAACTCCTGGGCTTAAGCAATTCTCTTGCCTCAGCCTCCCGAGTAGCTGGCACGACAGGCGCCCACCACAACACCCAGCTATTTTTTGGTTGCAATTTGTCTGGGGCCGGGTTTAAACCCACCACCCTCAGTATATGGGGCTGGCACCCTACTCACTGAGCCACAGGCGCTGTCAGTGAGCTTCTTATCAATAAGGATTGTGTTGCCAACAAATAGTTATGTGACACATAATGACGTTTGGGTCAGAAAGGGACTGCATATACAGTGATGGTCCCATGAGATTATAATACTATATTTTTACTCTACCTTTTCTGTGTTTAGATATGTTTAGATACACAAATACTTACCATTGTGTTACAATTGTCTATGCAAGGGTATCCAATCTTTTTTCTTCTCTGCTCCAAATTGGAAGAATAAGAGTTGCCTTGGGCCACACATTAAATTCGCAAACACTAACAAAAGCTGATGAACCAAAATTTAAAAAAAAATGGTCCGTACATACTTTTCATGATACACTAGAGATAAGTAAAATAAGCCTCAAATAATCAGCATGTGGCCTGTGGACCACAGGTTGGCCACTCATGGTTAGGATTCAGTACAGTAACATGCTGTACAGGCTTGTGCCATATGGCCAACAGGGGTAGTAGGTACCGTCTAGGTTTGTGCAAGTCTATTCTGTCATGTTCACATAATGATGACATCATCTAATAACACAGTTCTTGGGACATATTCTCACCATTAATCAACATCATGATTGTATTTGTTGAATGAATGATTGATACCTCACATTTTTTGTGGTTTTTCTTTTTTTTTTTGAGACAGAGCCTCAAACTGTCCCCCTGGGTAGAGTACTGTCGCCTCACAGCTCACAGCAACCTCCAACTCCTGGGCTCAAGCAAGTCTCCTGCCTCAGCCTCCCAAGGAGCTGGGACCACAGGTGCCCGCCACAATGCTCGGCTATTTTTTTGGTTGCAGCCATCATTGTTGTTTGGCAGGCCCTGGCTGCGGATTCAAACCCACCACCTTAGGTGTATGTGGCTGGCGCCTTTTTTTTGGTGGTTTTTTATCCACTCATCTTCTCCCAGAAGATGAGCTATCTCACCTTCTTTCCAGATTGCCCGCCCATTACTTGCACACTGTTATGGGCCTTGCACAGCCTGAACATCTCTTTCATTAGCCATCTCCCTGTTCCTTGAATTCAAGTTCCCTGTTCCTTGAATCCAATTACCTTTCCTCTGAGTCTTTCCCCTGACTTTCCTCCTCTGAGCCAGCACAGGAACCACCTTGACAAAACCCCCACTCACAAACCGCCTAGGTAGGTTTCCCAGTTCTTCTCTCTTCTTTTGGCCACCTGTTTCCTGGCTGCCTCTACCCTACACCTTGCCCCAAGGCAAACTCACTGCCAAGGCCCTGCCTTCTCCCTGAGCTCATCTCTCTTCCCAACACCCTACATCACCCACCACTTCTCCCCTCTTGGACCCAGATCCTCCCTCTGCTTCTGCATTAGCAACCTGATCTGAGCCACCCAGCTCCACACCCAGTGGCTGGTAGAATGCCACCAGCCGTGGCCAGGCTCTCACCACTTTACCTGGGAGTAGTCCCTCTTCCTTATCTTTGTGGTCCCTGAGTCAGGTCCAGCCATGTGCATGTCCTATCAGTCCTCCTGAAGCAAAGTCCTAATGGTGTGACCTCCCAGGGGTGCCTGTTGCCCATGGACCAAGCCCAGCCCCTCAGTGTCGATCCTAGGCCCTTCACCATGGGGCCTGGCTCATCCAGTCTAACCTGTTTGTTATTCCTACTCTTGACTTTAACACAGCTGATAGCTCACCAGTTTCCAGACACCCTAAGAACACAATCTAGCTTTTTTCCTGGATGGCTTTTCCTACTTCCCTCCACTCATCTCATCTCCCACATCCATCAAGGCTAGAATAGGGTTCCCCACAACCCCCATAGTCCTTCCCATCTCCTAGCTACTAGAAATTCAGTATCCTCATGGATTTATTTGCCCCAAGCCCAAGCAGCAAACACTTGGATATGTCTTATGGGAGACATGTAGTTGAATCTGGGTCTGCACCCTGTGGGATAAGGCCTGAGGCCTGCCCTACCTTAGGTACTGTTATTCATACTATTATTCCATACTGTCCCTAACCAGGCTGTCAGCTTATACACCTGGACAGTTCCTTCCTTTTTCCCTCTTAATCTGGTTATCTCGTCTCAGCTTCAGTTCAACAGGTCAGAGCAGAAAAATGAGTGTTTGGGTCAGATAGGACTGGATTTCAAGGTCCTTCACGGCTTTCCTAGTTCTGTCAACCATGTGACCTTGGGCCTGCCTTTCTGGTGCAAGGGCGTTTCCCTCTTTGTAAAATTGACGCAGCACTAGCTAGGCTTGTAGCACAGACTGGAGCCAATGCATTGATAGTGATAGGACATTTCTCCTCTGAGTTCTGTGATCTGAGACCTATTTGCTCCCCCCTTGACTGTGAGCCCCTCAGAGGGTGGGATGGTGTATTACCCTTTGTATCCCTGCACTGAGCACAGAGTGGGCACTTGGTGTGGGCAAATTACTGAATCAGTGGTCAACAACCCAGCAAATCCATGAGGCAGGGAGGTGGAACCTTTTCTTTTCTTTTTTTCTCTTTTGCAATTTTTCGAGTTTATTAATTTCTCTGAAGAACAAACTTTTGTCTTTGTTGATTTTTTTCTTTTTCTTTTTTTTTATTGTTGGGGATTCATGGAGGGTACAAGAAACTAGGTTACACTGATTGCATTTGTTAGGTATAGTCCCTCTTGCAATTGTGACTTTCACACACAAAGACCCCACCCCCTCCCTCTTTCCCTCTCTCTCTCTGCTCTCCCCTTCCCCCACCCCCACCATATCATTAATTGTCCTCATATCAAAATTGAATACATAGGATTTATGCTTCTCCATTCTTGTGATGCTTCACTAAGAATAATGTGTTCCACTTCCATCTAGGTTAATACAAAGACTATAAAGTTGTGGAGCCCTTTCTTGTCAAGATGGTTTCCAAAAGGGCATCAAAGACCTTTGCCTGAGTCAGTGGTACAGCTGGAGGCTGGGATCCTTAGGCACAAATTTTAACAAGTGTTCCTGGACCCCTTGTTAATCACAAACGTGTTTTTTATATCTAAACCAATAGAAAGATAAAGCTTGGGAAGGGATGATAGGAAGGGACTAGGGAAGCCACAATAATGAGACTTTTACTTGACTTTCCTGATAAAAATCCAGATTTCTGGCAACTTCCCTTTATTTCTTGCAACTTTCATTCTGTGAGACAGCTTGCGATGACATTTTAAATGCAGGCAATCCCTGAATTGCAAACATCCAAAGGACATACAACTTGCACTTACAAATGGAGGCTATTATAAGTAATAGGTAAATGCACCTGTTCCAACTTACATACAAATTCAACTTAATAACATACCTACAGAGCTTATCTCATTTGTAACCCAGGGACTGCCTATACCTGTATGAATCACAATAACCTTTCTCAATGCACAGCATGGATAGATTCCAAATCTTCTCTTATTAGCTAGGGTGACCATACCATTTATCATCCAAATCAGAATACTTTTTTTGGACACATCTTATTTTGTTCAGATAATAGTCTGATCACAGATGGTCCACTCAAATAATAGTCAAATATAATCCGATGTTAAAGCTTGGTCTTCAACCATTATAGCCCCTGATGCCACCCTTGCCTATATCTCTCTGATATAAAACCACATCCACACCTCAGTGGCCAACGAACCATTCAGCATAGCATCCTTAACTGTGAGTTGTTTGAAGCTACCAGTTTGAGCACCATTGACTATTTTTTTAGTCATGTTTTTTATTGTCTGCTGCCAACTGTATTAACTAATTCCTTTCAACAGTGTTTTTATATTTGCACATCTTCCCACCAGTCTACAAACATCTTGAGAGAAGAGACTAAGTGTGTGTGTTTCCATCTTTGGCACATAGTATATATAACTATATCAAACTATATATACACAATCAGAGACTGTTTAGTGAGTTTCCCCTTGCTCGACTCAGTGAACTTTCCTTCACCCAGAGAACATTTTAGAGGTAATTTTTCTTCAGGCTCTCAAAAGCTCTAGCATCTCAGCAGGAGTTGGAGGACCCTCCTCAACTTTAACGTAGTACCAGTTAAATGTGGGCAGTGAAGGCTTCATATAAGTCACAGCACTGGTGCGTTCTCTGTGAGATTACAAATTGAGCCATGGTGCTAGGTTGGGAATCTGTCATCCTAAACAACCAGCTGAATCAAACCGGAACGTGTTAGAAAGTTAAAGGAGGGACTATTAATGATCACCCAGGACACAGGCATATGCTCTGGCTGTCCCAGGCCCACTGGGCTGGGTGATTGCCCTAATATTAGCTTATTTATCCTGTGGTTAGTCATTGGTGTGCCAGGAACTGCCATAAAACCTTAAAGGCAACGCGACAGAGCCAAGGCAAAAAAGTCCTGCAAATGATACTGTTTGGTGGAGACACTACAGCTGAAAGTTCACTTGTAATCTACTGTGGTGTAATATTATATGAATTAGAGCCAATTACAACATCAAGTTGCCTAAACACAATGACACTTAAAAAGAGAAAAACAACCAAATATTACCTTTTTTTGTTTTTGAGACAGAGTGTCACTTTTGTTGCCCTTGGTAGAGTGCTGTGGCGTCACAGCTCACAGCAACCTTCAGCTCCTGGGCTTAGGCAACACTCTTGCCTCAGCCTCCCTAGTAGCTGGGACTATAGGTTGCCTGCCACAATGCCCGGCTATTTTTTTGTTGCAGTTTGGCCAGGGCCGGGCTCAAACCCAACACTCTCTGTATATGGATGGGGCCGGCGCCCTACTCACTGAGCCACAGGTGCCACCCCAAATATTGCTTTTAATATTTCACTTCAGATACATCAAAATACGTAAATTTTTTGATCAATACAAATCATTGAGAATCCTGTGAGTCTATAGCCTGCTGGGTTTCTTATATAATAAAGAGTTGTCACATCCATTTGGACTGTTAATAAACTATCTGGGGAAGGCTCTGAAATTCCTGATTCTGCCATGTTGGCATTTTTGTAATAGGATAATGAAGCTGGAGAGGCCCTTGATAAGCTGTCTTTATCACATAGTGCCATCTCCTTCCCTATCCTAGCCCATCCGAGCCCATCTAAGCCAGCGGATATGCAGGTAGTCAGGAAGCTGGTTCACCGGGCTATGAATGTCTTACCTTTACTACATGAGCTATAGATCTGCTCCTGTATGTGAGGCTCCCAGCCAGAGGCAAGGCCAGGAAGCTCTCCGAATGAGTGGAAAGACATTTCTAACAGCAGGAATATCATAGACAAAGCCCCAGGAACAGGTAGTAGTGGGATGTTGAGGAAATTAAAAGCAGAGTGGGTTGACTGGGGTGGGGGGTTGCAAGGACACATAAACCAGAACAGGGGAAGCCATGAAGAACCCTGAAAGCCAGTCTGCATATTTAGGACTTTGCTCTATGGTTTCTTTTTCTCTATTAAGAAGAATAATCTTAAAACTGGAAGGGGTAGAAGAAACATCTCCTGGGAGGAATTGTCAAGAGCCCAAGAAAGGCGAGAGATGGCAAGAGACTGTTTAGTTACCAGGAATACATTCTCCAGGCCTTCACCAACCGTCTCTAATTTTGCCAGATGGGAGTTGCAGAAAACTGCTAAGAGAAAAAAGGTCATAATTTTCTAAAAATCAGAAAAATTTGGATTCTGGAAAATATAGATGACACATTTGATATTAATATTGGTTCTGAGCAAAGATTTTCACAGATCTTTGAAGAGCTAGTGTGTAAACACTTGGAAGGAAAGGTGGTTTCTAAGAGCCAAACCAGCCTCATTCCCTCTTTTCTTGGTGCTGCCAGATTGGATTTACAAGGTAGTAGAGAAGATCTTTCAGAAAATCCTATGGACATTCAAGGAAAATAGGCTGAATGAACAAACAGTTGGGCGATTTCATTTTTCGTTGGACAAACATATCCAGAATTTATTTTTCTTTGAGACAGAGTCTTGTTCTGTCACCCTTTGTAGAGTGCAATGGCATCATCATAGTTCACTGCAACCTCAAATCCCCCGGGCTCAACTAATCCTCTTGCCTCAGTCTCCCAAGTAGTTGGAACTACAAGTACCCACTGAGACACTGGCTCATTTCTCTATTTTTAGTAAAGACAGGTTCTCATTTTACTCAGGCTGATCTTGAACTCCTGAGCTCATGGGATCCTACTGCTTAAGCCTCCCAGAGTGCTAGGATTACAGGCATGAACCCCACGCCCAGCCCATCACAGTATTGATAAAGAGATCAATAGAGATGCAGCTGGGGAAATGTCACTGGTGCTGTACACAGGGCTCCAAATCCCTCTTGCCCTGCTAACATATTTATCAATTACAAGAATGAAAAACATATTGAAGGATTCATTATGGTACATTCACTACTGACACAATGCCAGATTTAAGGGTTTAAAAGTTTTTGGTTGGGTAAAATGTTACATGGAAACCAAAAAAAAAAAAAAAAAGCATTTAACAGAGGTAAAGATAAACCCTGTCTTTAGATTTAAAAAAAAATCAATTAGTTCAGTACAGAATGGAGAAGACCCAACAGCAGTCATTTGAAGAAGATTGATAGGTTAATAATTGACTGGAAGTTTAATATAGGCTAACAGTACCCATCCTGGCTGCTCAAAAAAAAAAAAGAAAAGAAATCAATAAAGCTTCAGTTTCATCAATAGAATCATAATATGCAAGTTATTAAAAGGAAATACCATCCAAGTCAGGGTCCTGTGAGGTTATTGTGTACAGTTCTGGTAGATACTAGGATTCAGGAGAAAAGGATCTGGTTGGGTGGGATGGGCATCTCTGCAGACAAGGGGCCTTGAAAGAATGTCATATGATGCATAGGGAGGAAACAGAGAATGTTACTCTGGAGAAAACCAGGGCTGTCTTCCAATCACTTAGGAGTCTATCGTGTGTAATGCACAACTGATTTTGTCTAGAGGGGTCATTCATTTACTCAGCACTGCCAACTATGTTCAACATTGCGTCAAGCATGAGTGTTTGGAGCATATAATCTCTCAGGAGACAGACACACACACAAATTCCCAAAAGGCAAGGCAGATTGACACAGAAATCTGGAAGGGAGTGTGGAGGCATACTTGCTCAGGACTGCAGAGACTGGTTAAGGCCCTGCTGACAGGGCAGCTCGTATGCTGATGGGCAGGGAAGGCAGGCACTCAGGCCTGGGGAGCAGCACTGGCCAAGGTCCAAAGCACCCGAGTGCATAGCATGTCTGAGAGTCCTCAGGAGGGAGCATGTGGAGAGTGTGATGGGACAAGGGCGTGTTGCATGCCGAAGGTGGCATTTGTGGCAGGAACGCAGATGGACTTAGAGACCATGCCAAGATGTTTGCATTTAGTATGGCAGGCAACAGAACAGAATAACATCAGATAACGCCTCTTTGGGCAAGTTAGTCCTGGAGTAATGAAGGAGAGCAGGAGAGGCGAGGACACAAGCTACGGTTGCAACATTTCAGAATAGACAGAGCTTGAAGCAGGACATGAGATGAAACTGACCAGACAAAAGCAGGATCATTGAAGGATACTTTGGTAAGGGGTTAAAACTAAACAACAATCTTTTAATAATTGGAGCTCTTAAACTCTGAAAGGGGCTGAGAGACCTTAACAGGAACATTGCTGAAAGGACAGCTGACCTGCAAGCAAGTCATAGACCATGGAGTTTAACACTCTTTTTTTTTTTTTTTGATGCTTAGAATCACCTCTTAAATAGAGTAATAATTTTCATCATGAGAAGCCATATTATATATTTTAATATCAGCAATGAATGATGCATTGAATTTGTGGAATAACCAGTTTTGACTTTGAGATTTTATACTAGCTATATTAGTTTGCTAGAGATTCCATAACTATGTACCATGGACTAGGTGGCTGAAACCACAAAATTTATTGTCTCACAGTTCTAGAGGCTGCAAGTATAAAATCAAGGTGTTAGTGGGGTTGGCTCCTTCTGAAGGCTCTCCCCTTGGCTTGTAAATGTCCACCTTTTCCCTCTGTCTTTACTTCATCTTCCCTCTGCATGTCTGTGTCCCAACTTCCCTTTCTTATAAGGACACCAGTCACACTGGATCAGCCCTCCCTTTTCCAATGATCTCATTGAATACCGCTGAAAAGACCCAATCTCCAAATAAGGTCACATTCTGAGGTACTATGTGTTAGGTTCTTGACATATGAATTTGGGGGGATGTTCAATTCAACCTACAACACCAACTGAAGGTCAATTTCTTTTGCTCTTAGAATAAAATCAGAAGCCCTGAACAGATCTGCAGGGCCCCAGACATCTCCTTGGTTCTTCAGAGGCTGTGTTTGCCTATAGAGGCCACACTTTGCTCCACCCCCTGATGCTCTGGTTGCATCTTTTCCTCCCCTGTCTAATTCTGACCCTCTGGAATAATGTGAAATTCTTCCTTCTGTCTTTGTTCCATAGCACTCACAATTTGTAATTATACATTTTTTTCTTCTTGAGATAGAATCTTGCTCTGTTATACACACTGGAGTATAGTGGTGTGAACCTAGCTCACTGCAGCCTTGAACTCTTGGGCTCAAGGGATCCTCCTGTCTCAGCCTCCCAAGTGACTGGAACTCTGGGTGTGTGCTGCCATGGTTGGCTAATTTTCCCCACTTTTCTGTGGATCTGGGGACTTGCTATGTTGTCTAGGCTGGGTCTGGATCTCCTGGCCTCAAGTGATCCTCTTGCCTCAGCCTCCCAAAGTAATGGGATTATAGGTGTAAGACACTGCACCTAGTCTCATGGGTGCAGTGAGAAAAATATATACATACATTCAGTGAGAAAATCATACATTTATTCGTATGGTTTTTTTTTTTTTTTTTTTGAGACAGAGCCTCAAGCTGTCCCCCTGGGTAGAGTGCCATGGCATTACAGCTTACAGCAACCTCCAACTCTTGGGCTCTAGTGAGTCTCCTGCCTCCGCCTCCCAAGTAGCTGGGACCACAGGCGCCCGCCACAACGCCCGGCTATTTTTTGGTTGCAGCCGGCATTGTTGTTTGGCGGGCCTGGGCTGGGGATTTGAACCCGCCACCTTAGGTGTACGTGGCTGGCACCTTAGCTGGTTGAGCTATAGGCGCCGAGCCTATTCGTATGATTATTATATGTACTAATGTTTCTTACACTGTGACTGTGACCTACAGGGAGGAATATGTTTTATATTGCAACCAAGCACACATAGGTACATTTTAAGTAAAGCTATTTCAAGTACAAATACTTGTTCTTACTTTGTTCAACACACTCTCACATTTTCCATTCCATTTTACTTTTAAAATTGTCATAAAATATACATAATAGCCAGGTGTGGTGGCAGGTGCCTGTAGTCCCAATGACTCAGGAGGCTGAGGTGGGAGGATCATTTGAACTCGGCAGTTTGAGGCTGCAGTGAGCCATGATCATGCCACTGCACTCCAGTCCTGGCATCAGAGTAAGAATCTCTCTCTCTCTCTTACTCTCTCTCTCTATACACACACACACATATATATATATATAATTTACCTTTTTAACCATTTTAAGTGTATAGTTCTGAGGCGTTAAAGACATTTGCATTGTTCTGCTACCACCACCACCATCTGTCTTTAGAACTTTTTCACCATCCCAAACAGAAACTCTGTATCCATTAAGCATTAATTTTCCATTCCTCCCTTCCCCCAGCCCCTGACAACCACTATTGTACTTTCTGTCTCTGGATTTGACTACTACCTCATGTAAGTGAAATCATACAGGATATGTTTTGGGGGGACTGGCTTCTTTTCATTTAGCATAATGTCTTCGAGAATCATCCAAGTTGTAGCATATGTCAGAAGCGTCTTTCTGTTTAAGATGGAACAACATTCCATCATATGAACATACTACATTTTTTTAATCCATTCATCCATCAGTGGATACGCAAGTTATTCCATATTTTGGCTATTGTGACATGGGTGTACAAATATCTGTTCAAGTTCCTGCTTTTAATTCTTTTGAGTACCCAGAAATGGAATTTTCTACTTAATTTTTTAAAGTGCTGATTGTGATTCTTTAAATTGACTTCATAGCCACCTGCAGCTTGGAAAGCACTGTGTTCTATGTACTATATTCCGAGCCCCAAGTATAGTGCCTGGCACTGTGTAACTATTTTTGGAGGAGTGTTGAGCTAAATAATAGATGCACAAGCCTGCATGTTTCTGGGTGATTTTTTTTTATTGCTTCTCTATGAATAAAAGATACAGAGCTTTCATTTTCCTTTCTCTTTTTCACACATTGTACAAATGCTGCTATTAATTCCACTGAACACTATAGTTATATTGTCCTAGAGAGTGTACATCATTTATTACGATGGCAACTGTTTTTTGGGCTCAGGCCATAAATTATCTCAAAATGATGTGAAATACCAGTCTGCTAATATATTTGGGCTAAAAATCACACATTGTTAATTAAGTTTCCAGAGTTTTTTTTTTTAACTTTCTCCACTGATCTATTTTTAATGCTGTGTAGATCATACCTAATTGACTTAGCTGGCATATCCATTATTCTAAATTTTGTTTTTCTTTTTTAGAGTAAGAACTTTATCATTGTAGGGAAAACATAGCTATTTAATGCTCCAGGTTAAGAGGCTGATAATGATCTTTGTCACTTCAAAAGCAAGTGGACTGAGTTCTTCATTGTCTTATTTATAATTTCACTCCAGTGGAAAAATACCTTCTAAGAAAATTTCCAGCTTAATTTTGCAGCTCAACCCTCCTTTCCCACTTCTGAATTTTCTTTATTCCCTAACCTTAGCTATGGCCACCAAAAATTATAACATTACAAATCAGGAATACTGGCTCGGCGCCTATAGCTCAACCGGCTAAGGCGCCAGCCACGTATACCTAAGGTGGCGGGTTCAAATCCCCAGCCCGGACCCGCCAGACAACAATGACGGCTGCAACCAAAAAAAATAGCTGGGCGTTGTGGCGGGCGCCTGTGGTCCCAGCTACCTGGGAGGCGGAGGCAGGAGACTCGCTTGAGCCCAGGAGTTGGAGGTTGCTGTGAGCTGTAATGCCATAGCACTCTACCCAGGGGGACAGCTTGAGGCTCTGTCTCAAAAAAAAAAAAAAAAACCAAATCAGGAATACTAA
>CAUYTI010153244.1:0-91394 GCA_963575145.1 Galago senegalensis
CCACCACCTTAGGTGTATGTGGCTGGTGCCTTAGCTGCTTGAGCCACAGGCGCCGAGCCGCCATTTTATCTTTAAAAGGCTGCATTCTACATCAGTCTGCTGAGTGTGAAACTCTTAGTTGGGATTGTTAAATACTGAAAAAACACTCCCGAGATTAGGTTTTGGTTTATATGGTCTATTTCTGGAAAACACTGGAAGTCCTTCTGGGGTGGTGGAAGAGGTCCATGCTTACAGCATATGACCACTTGTACGTTTAACCCTTCCTTCATGGAACTTGTGTTGTAAGTGGATATTTCACAAATTCTGTGAATGAATCTAACTTTAACACAGCATTCTCAGACATGATAGAGTTGCTATTACTACACTTCACTTTGGTGATTTATATTTGAGAATTTAATATTTTGAACCATGTTGATGTGGAGCAGTAAAGTTTTGGTGTCGGGTGATTAAATGGCCTCACGGTATGAAGAAGGCGGGTTGATTTATGGGACAGTGGTGGCTGCTGCTGATAAAGGTAAAGGAAGAAGGTATTTTTATGCGAAGTTCTAAAATAGAGCTGATGAAAATGCTAATGAAATCAAGGAGTGTCTGGGTGCTTCAGCATTAAAAAAAGAGTCCTTACCCTTGGGAATCTGAAGTATGATTGAGATTATTTTTAAATACTCAATTGGATGTTTTTGAGATTATTTTTGGATTCCAGACATTGGATGCCCTAGTTAATTTCATTGATAATTCTCACTTATAGATCATCGTATTCTTAGTGATTCTGCCGTTTTCCTTACCATTATGATTCAGTCTTCAGGGCAGTGAGAGCTGGCGTTAAGCAGTTGTGTGACTTGGGACAAGTCATTGCTTCTTTGGACTTCAGTTTCCTACCTGTAAAATGATAAGATGAGGTTAGATAATCTCAAATGTTGTCACTCAGAAATCATATGATTTATTTGTTAGATTTATCATTATACGTCCAGATACTTTTGTTACTGGTCATGACTTTGAACTGATATCACCATTCTTTTGGTACAGTAAAATGAGAGCAAGGAAATGTTTCAGTGATCTTGTATTTTTGTTCCTAAAATCCTATTCAGTTCCTACAAGGTCCCTCCTGACAGGTTTTAGGTGAGGAGAAAAGCACTGTTTAGTCAACAATACAAGATGAGCACAGTAGATGACAGGTGAGCCCAGTGTACCCATGGCACTGGACTTGCCTTAAAACAAAGATTTCCAGGAATCTGTTGACTGAACAGAAAGTTGAGGTAGAGTAAGTGAAATGAATTGGACTGGCTGCCTAATTTCCTTTCAATCCTCACTGACTACTTTTAGTCCCATTCTGACTTATAGGCCTTGTAATGAACACTCACTTTACTTACTTTCAGCGTGGCCTGGAGTGGCAATATCTCCTGACTTAGCATGGCCACTCCATCTCCAGGAGGCCTGGGATCAGGGTGGGAGGACGACTCTTCACCTGGAGACTGGGAGAGTGGCAGGCCGCAGCTTCCACGTGATTTCACGGCAGTGCCTTTTCTCCCAGATCGGTCCTGGTACTGAATCCCACGGGTCTCATGGTCTGGCATGCACTTTTGGAGGCATTGTCAGCTTCTGGGAGAGTTATAAATAACATTTTTGCAGCATACTCTGATTATTCTTAGATTATGCTTTTGGAAATAACAGTGCTTTAGAATTAGTAGAAACTTTTGAACATAAAACCAGTAAGTACCCAAACTGCAGTTGTGAGAAACCTCACAGCTGAAAACCATTTGTTTAGTGGATTCTTCTCTCCATCAGACACCAATTCCAAATCTCCTTGTAGACTTCCTAGGACAAGAGTAGGCTTCAGAAGTTTTGGTTCTGATTTGGGAGAAGAAATGTCCAGCCCTCACTCTGGAGGAGGCCCTTCATTATATATGTATGCGTGTGTATTGATAGATTTTCTTTTTAACTCTTCCCCAACTTAAGTGACATCTGGGCATAAAAAGCAAAAGTGTCCTACTTTAACAGATCTGGGAAAGAAAAGTGGTTTGTCCTCTTCCCAAGCTGCATGGGCTACTGGTTCTGCAGCGTTTTTCCACCAGGAACTTGTAGAGGCTGTGAGTTCCATGTGGGGGAGATGGATGTTCCTTATTTTTCTACTAAAGCCAGAGGACACATGAGATACACCTGGTCAGGGGAGGGAGGCGTTTCTTGTCCCTCTCCCCCATTGGACCAGTGCCAAAGACAGAACAAAACTGAATTTAAAGGTTACAGACTTTTCTCACCCCATCTCTGTGCCATTGGATTATAGTGGGCAGTGGTGGTATTGGCAGGCAAATCTTTCGCAGACAGCAGTATAACTGGCTTCGCAAGAACCTCCTTTAAGATAGAGCCAGAAATGGATACTTGTAGATTTTCTTGCCATTAACTTAGATTCTGCATTGTGCTGACTGACACTGGAGTTGGGTGACAGATACCACTGTTGAACTCTTAGGGGAATGCTGACGCCAAGTTACAGGTACTCGGCTGACACTATCTCCTGTACTCTGTATTTGGCACCCAATGGCCAGGGCTGATACCCGATTCCATTTTCTCAGCTCTTAAATGTTAAGTGAAAAAATAATTATATGATGAGTTAATGCCAGCAGTAATTACAAAAGCAGACATTTACTATTTCCATAGTGTACTATGGAACAATAAAAGATAGGGTGGGAAGCATTGCTCAGAGCCCATCGAAGCCTGTGTTGGAGGGCTGGATTCGGGACCAGGCTCTTTGTTTTCTACTGAGGTGCTAGGCTGCCCTCTGGTGGTCAAATGGAATAGGCACACAGTTACTTGCGCATTGGTCAATTGCCCTACAAGATCATGTTTGCATTTCGTAAGACTTTCTATCTCTAGTATCTTGCATCAATTTTTGTTTCCAATAGAGCTCTGAAATGCAGAAACTAAAGATCATGCAGGAATTCTGGCTGTTGCTGCTTCCTTCCAAAGGTGGTTTTAGACTGATCTTCTCAGATGATCTTAAATAATGATCTAGATTACTGCGTGTTTGGAAAGGGCAGGCATGAAAAGGCAAGAAAAAAATAGATCGGTAGCATTGAAAAGTCATGCAGGGACACCTTCATCAAGAAGGTCTTTGATAATGAATGGTACATTCATATTCATTGGATTTTCTATTTAATTGGGGACTATCAGAAAGTCTTTTCTATTTTAATCCTTGCTTATAGAAACACTCAAGGCATTAGACTATTTCTGTGCCTGAACAAGCAGACCATAGAGAACATACATTTTTTTGAAGGGGAAACAGATTTTGCTCTCTCATGCAAGCTGGAGTGCAGTGGCATGATCATAGCTCACTGTAGCCTTGAACTCCAGGATTCAAGCAATCTGCCTTCCTCAGCGTTTTGAGTAGCTAGAACTACATGCAGGTGTGCACTTAGCATGCCAGGTAATTTTTTAAAAATTACTTTTTGTAGAGACAGAGTCTTGCTGTGTTGTTCAGGCTGGTCTCAAATTCATGGCCTCAAGCACATCATTGAAATTTTGATTTGAGTTTTTTAAATTATAAATTAATACGAAAGTACAGAAGTTGAGGTTACATTGTTTTCAATTCTAAGGTAAATTTCAAGTTGTAGTTGAGCCCTTCACCCAGGGGGCATCCTGAGCACCCTCACATTGTGCAAATTAGGTGAGATCCTGCCAATTTCACCCCCAATTGGAGTTTTTAATAGGGATTCAGGGTCACCTTTAAGAGTATCGGGGTTTGCTGTTACAGAAATGTGTTAGGACAGTAAATGGTATATGTCTTTGAGGTTATTTCCTTTTAAAATTTTTCAGAGTTTTCTTCTTCTTCTTCTTCTTTTCTTCTTTTTTTTTTTTTTTTTTTAAGACAGAGTCTCATTTTGTGACCCCTCAGCAGAGTGCTGTGGCATCACAGCCCATAGCACCCTCACATTCTTGGGCTCAAGTGATTGTCTTTCCTCAGCCTCCTGAGCAGCTGGGACTCCAGGTGGCCATTACAACACCCAGCTGGTTTTTAGAGACAAGGTCTTGCTCTTGCTCAAGTTGGTCTCCAGCTCCTGAGCTCAAGCAATCCACCTGCCTCAGCCTTCCAGAGTGCTGGGATTATAGCCGTGAGTCACCGTGCCCAGCCAGTGTCTTTTCTTCTGATGTCATCTCTTTTATCTTAAAAATCAAGTGTAATGCAAAATCTGGTTAACTGAGGATTATATTGAGTAGGGATTTTTCAATCGAAAATTTCACCCAAGGTTTCAGAGATCATGATCAGCTTGCCCTGGGATAAGAATTTTAACCAAAAATCCATGGACATCCTGAGGATCTGGGGATGGGTTTTGGGGGAATCTTCTACCTTCTGGATGTTAGAGGCCGTGTTTGAGTGTGCCCCCTCCTGTGCTCAGCTGGCAGATGTGAATGGCGTCATCGAGGAGGAGTTCACCATGGCCCGCCTGTACATCAGCAAGATGAAGTCAGAGGTCAAGTCCTTGGTCAACCGCAGCAAGCAGCTGGAGAGCGCCCAGATGGACTCTAGCAGGAAGATGAGCGCCAGCGAGCGGGAGCTGGCCGCCTGCCAGCTGCTCATCTCCCAGGTGGGCCTCTCCTCTCTCCCCAGTGTACAGGCTGCCCACACCCTTCCTGGAGCAGAGCAGGGATGGCTGATAGACATTGCTTTACATGAATGTGGCCTCCTCCAGGCAATGAAAACTCAGGGTTACTCTCAAGGGTAGGTTTTGTTGTATGAAGTACTTGAATTCTCTTGAGTCCCTTCCCTTTTTAAAGGATATGTTGTACCTGTCCACCCATAGATGGGCAGATAGATGATGAATGGACAGGAGTGAATGGAATCTCTAATCCTCCTATCCTAACATTTCTTCATCTTTTAATCTTTACCATAGGTCCAATTTATTTTGGGAAATGAAACCACCACTACCAGTGGTGCTCACAGTAGCAGCGGGTAGTGCGTATTGAGTGCTGACACTGTGTGTGGCATGGTGCTCAGCGCTGCATTTTCTTACCTGATCTTTAGAAAGTCATGGTAGGCAGCTTTTATTATAGCTCCTCTTTTTTGGATAGGAAACTGAGACTTAGATTACATACATTGTCTAAACACACACAGCCAATCAGTGGCAGGACTGGGACTCAAACCAAAGCCCAAGTCTTCAGGACTTGTCATACCAAAGAGTGCATCTCATTTGCTCAGTGGGTAAGGCTACTTTCCTTCTCATTGGCATGGCAGTTTCATTTCAGTAAGGTAGTTTTGGAAAACAGCAGCCCAGTTCCTGGACTGTCACCGATCCCTGAGCTTGATATGCAGGGCTGACGTTTGTGAGAGTGGTCAGTGGTGTGCGGCTCACTGCTCTGTGCCAGGCATTAGAGTAGCCTGAGTCATTTGGGGGAAACAGATACCAGCTTGGAGTGGTGTGCCCAGTGATGCTGGGAGGCAGACAGAAGCATGCTTCATTCCGGCATGCTGTTAGTCATAATAATATGTAATCACAGAAACCTCTCCAATCTCCTGTCTAAAAGGGATCCACAAGGTTCTATTTTATAACCAACATAATAAGCAAAAATGTATTGAAAAGATCATTCAGTGGGATAGTGAACTTGATATGTTCATACTTTATTGATAAAAGTATAATTTGGTCAGTGCTTTTGAAAAGTACCTTAGAAATCGAAACCCATAACAATGTAGTATGCTCTGGTCCAGTAATTTCACTTATTATATTTTTGTAATGAAAATGAAAAATTTTTACTTCGAATAGTGTTATCATTTCCTGATTAAAAATATTAAAAGCTTATATAAAAGGTGTTGGGTAGAGTGTTATTGTACGTTATGATAAAATAAATTACCCTAACATCCATTGACAGACTAATAAGATACAGATATAGGAAAGAAAATTGTGTACCTCTTATAAAAATTTTATAAAACCTAGCCATTTGGAAAGTATAATTACATTAAGTATAAAGTAAACTGGAAGTGCTGAGTTATATCTCTGCTGTGCTTTGCAACTCTGTAAAATGTGCATTGCTGCAGATAAGCCCAGAGACCTAAGGGTGAAGTAATAGATCAGGTTGAGTGGCTTATAGGGGAAACTTACACCACTTTTTCGGGATTTGCTTCACGTCTTTATTTTTTATATGTATTGTTATCATTTATCAGAAGACATTTTTATAATTTATAAATGCTGAGATGAGAAATGCTAAGCATTAGTGAACAGTGCACCTCGAATGTGCCTTCTAGATCACCTGTGATGCTGACAGCATGGACTTTGAGCACTTCTGACCTGACATCGGGGACCATGGCAAGGGTATAAATAGAGGCCTGTGGCCTGCAGCCCGCTCTCTTCCTTTTCTAGCTGGTCATTCCAGCTGCATGTCCGCATCCCTTCTGTACCCACTGCAACTTGATGAAACTGATAGAACTGTGTTGACTATAAATCTATATAAATTGATGAGGAAGAGGCAGTGCCGGCCGTGTGTATGGCCAGATGGCCATTGGAGTAGGGAGTTTCTAGGTCCCTAGTACTCAGTGTGGTCTAGAAGGGGATGTTGGTTCAGGTGGGAATGCTCCCTTGGTCTGCAAACCTTGCTCAGTGAAGGTGGGTAGAAAAGGCCAGAGGAAGCCCAGTGGGGCACACTAAAGCCTAGGGCCCCGGATGGCGATGCCCATCACCTAGGTCTCAGAATAATACTGACTTTGGTGCATGGGACCAGAGTCTGGAATATTAGGATGTTTTAGGATTAAAGAATACCTGTGTTGGAAAGTTCTTTCTACGTTATCAACAAGCACACCCTCCATTCCATATTATTTTATATTCTGCTGGTAATTTATACAAAGTCAGAGATTCAGTCATTACTTCCTGGGGTTCAAAAGTGCCAGGAGCTTTGGCCCTTTGTTTTCCTATGTGATCAAGCAATCTGACAAAATATTTCCAGCAAAAATGCTGTTGTCCTTGTTTACCTTCATCCTCTTCACCAACAGCTTATGTTTATAAAATGCCTTCTCCACCTGAGTCCTATTTCCTGCAGAAGTTATTTCATTAGATTAGAGCTCAGTCTCCAGGGTCTTTTAGCCTAAATATGAGCTCCCTAGATCAGGAGGGCCGGAGTGTTCCTCATACATTTTCCATCTGCCTGGAGCTGTTCAGCCACAAGCTCCCATTGCATTCATTTATTCCACTGATGTTTATTAAGCACCCGTTCTCACGGGAGTAGTCTTAATAGGAGTATTTATTAAGCGCTTGCCCTCATAGAGCTTGCACACACACACACACACACAAAATAGGTAAGATAAATCCTGTAGAAGTTAGGTGCTGTAAGAAAATGCTGGGACCTGGCTGATAAGGAGCTAGTCGGGACTGTGTGCACACACGTGTGTGTGTGCCTGTGTGTGTGTTTGCATGTGTGTGTGTAAGGGGAGGGGCAGTTTCCCAGGGAGAGGAAAATGTAAAGTGCAGAGCCCCCGAGATGGGAACTGGAGTGTGTGAGGGACAGAAAAAGAAAAGAGCTAATATCTGAGTTATGAAGGTGGAATCCAGAGGTACGTGTTCACAGACTGAGACCACCAGCCCTGGACTATTCTAGCCCCTTCTCTCCAGCATGCTCAGGCTTTAGTATCTCACATTAAGTGGATGGGAGGAGGGACGCAGCCAGGGGCTGTGTCTTGCGGGAATGAGGCAGAGAAGCATGTGGAAGAACAGAGGACTTCTTCCTCTTGGTCCACGATTCTGAGTCCCCAGTAAATACACAGCATTCACTGGCGAACTCCATCTCTGTTGCGTTTTCTTAGCTGCAGGCCTGGGTTGATGGCTTGCTAGTCATTCACTCTTCTCTTTGCTCTATTTGCTTGTTTAAGCATGAAGCCAAGATCAAGTCTCTCACAGACTACATGCAGAACATGGAACAGAAGAGGAGGCAGCTGGAAGAGTCCCAGGACTCGCTCAGTGAAGAGCTGGCCAAGCTCCGGGCCCAAGGTAAACAAATATTAAACCACCCTGCAGGTGTCAAACGCTCGACCTGAATCAGACAGTCTCTGGTTGGCGGCAGTCAGGATGCTCAGTTTTGTCTGGTTTAAGTATTTCTAGATCTGCTGAAAATAATAGCATAACTGGAAAAAGAAAGTTTTTTCTAGAAGACTGTCCCCACCCTGAATCTGCTGTTCTTTCCATTCCCTATAGCCACTCAGCTGTCCAAGACGGAATCCTCCCCTTCCCTACCTCCTGCCTCAGGCAGTTGCCAAGGCCTATCTGTCCACTTGGTCATTTCTGTCCTCATTGTCCACTGACAATGGACTAGGTTAATTGAGGACTGTGACTATATCTACAGGGCAGGGCCCCCCCTCCCCAAGTCTGCTCTGGGCCGGGCACTGCTATATCCCAGGGCAGACTGGGGTGAGGTGGGGCTGCTGCATCTGTAAAATTCCGACCCTCTTGCTGTCCAACCGACACCTCTCACCCTCTTGTGGCATCTCGTTGCTCTTAATGTAAAGTCTGAACTAATGCCAGGATTTACGTCGTACTCTCTGCCCTTAAACAAGCTGTTCCCCTTGCCAGGCAGCCTCCTAACTCCTTTGCTTAGAGACAGACCTGACACATAGGAGGCACTTAATAAACACAAGTAAAAAGAAGCAGTAATTCAAGAGAGGTAACTAGACATGCAGAAGCTGGATCAGGATTGAGAATGTGTGTGTGGTGCAGCATGAAACCAGAACACGCATATAGTGGCAGGCAATGAAAATGGTTAGCACCCTTTTGGAAGGCAGTATGAAAATGTGTGTTAATAACTGTGACATTTCTCCATACCTTTTGATTGTCAAATCTCAAGTGCTCACTGTAGAATCTTAGATTAGAAAAAACATAAAGCTACCTTAACATCTAATAGTCAAATAAATAAACGTGGAGTGTTGTTTCATAGGACATCTATTTTTTTAGACTGGAGATGGACTACATGAAGGTGTGTAGCAATGTTTATGATGCAACTATAGATTAAAAACCAGTAACACATGATTTTATCTTTGCTCTGGTTATAACTATTAAAAATGGATGCTTGTGTTCCTAGGAATTAATATTTAAAATAAAAATGGTTGCGATAGGGTAGTAGGATTGGTGATGATGTTACTGTTTTACTTCCTTTATTGTTCTTGAATAGTTCTTTTGCTCAATAAATAGCATTTTGTTTTAAATGCCAAAGCAAAAAAGAAAGAGAACATGTCTACCCCACCATAACCTTGCAACATTTTCTTTCTTTTCTTCTTTTTTTAAAAAACTTTTTTTAAAAATGTAAATGTAACAAATGAATGTTTTAAATGTAACAAATGAACGTTAGGACTAGAGTAGGCCTAAAGTGGAGATGGAAAATAACTTCCTCTTGTACCTGGTTTCTGCGGTGGGGCCAGTGAGTAGAAGTAAAGTAGAGGTGAGAAGACCTGAAGTAAAGCGAAACAGACCAGAGAGAAGTAATGAATTGAATGCCACTGTCTAAACCATTTTGCTCCCCTCACCTCCCCAGTGGGGGCTGCCCCAGGCACCTCTTGCTTGGGGGCACATACCCCAGATGAGAGTACTACACAGCAGCCTGTCCCAGTATCTTGTTGTATTTCCGTGTCCCTTGTTCTCATCCTTAGAGTATGTTTACCTGCCTAGAGAATAAACAGCTCCCCTACGGGAGCTTCATCCGCTCTTCCTGGCATTCACAGAGGGCTTACCGTCTGCAAACATGCATGGCCCCAGGGCTCTCACAGAGGCCAGGTGGGAGGCTACTGCTCCCTGGTGTGAGGTGACACAGAGCCGGACACAGCCTGGGGCAGGCTCCCAGATGGGCTCCTTTCCCCTACAGTCACCTCTCGCCCACAAGGACTCCAGTCCCATAAAGTAGGTCCTTGAGCGATGTCAGCTCACTTTAGCCAGAAGTCCTGTGTGCCATGGTTGTAATTGGTGATGTAAGATGATGTTTCACTGTTGCATTTTTCTTGTTTCTTAATTTTTGCTTTTGGGTGTTGGTCCTGCCAGTTAAATCTTTAATCATCATTTAAAATTCAAAACAGAAAAAATGCATGAAGTCAGCTTCCAAGACAAGGAGAAGGAGCACCTGACGCGCCTGCAGGACGCTGAGGAGATGAAGGTGTGTGTGGCCGTCCTGTCCCTCACGCCCAGGGTGGCTCTGATGCTTGTGAACTGGATTTCCTTCTTCCAGGAAAATTGGTCCTTCATGTCTGTGCCTGGCAGTGGAGGAGGAAGCGGGAGGGACCCCTGCTGGGCCTTCAGAGTTGATCTCAGAGTGTAGCACAGAAATGGTGGGACCATCCAGAACCCCAGATGTCCCCAGATGATGGTGGGTGTGGCATTAATACCTTTGTCTTCCGTCTCCTGATAAGGACGGACAGTGCAGCGCACCCCAATCATTTCATGGACCACATTCTTGAGGTAGGGCAGTAGGCAGACAGGGCCTATCAGCTCTGTTTTCTCGGTGAGGAAGTGCAGTTCACAGGTTAGCAAGGCTCGTCTGAACTCACCCAGGCCATCAGAGTTTCCCTGCCCTCTAATTGTCCTGGCTGGAAAAGCCATGTAGCTTGGATGAACTGTAAAATGTCAAGGGCAAACTTTTTATCTAATTGGCAGACTAATTTGCTCTTAGGGCCCACTCAGTTTTATAACAGATCCTGGGTTTTATTGTCCCAATAAAGCAAGGCCAGGTTCTGGGGACTCAAGAGCCAGAAATGCCCCCAGTTTGGGGATCTGACATCAGAAGGACTTGGGTTATGATGTAGACAGCAACACAGGGCTTGTCACAGAGTGGGCTAAGTGCCAACGAGTGGATGACACATTTCACTTGGCCTGGGTTGCAGAAGGCGCTGGAGCAGCAGATGGAGAGCCACCGGGAAGCTCACCAGAAGCAGCTGTCCAGACTTCGGGACGAAATTGAGGAGAAGCAGAAAATCATTGATGAGATTCGGGAGTGAGTTGGCCCCAGGGCTTGTGGGCTGTGGGGGTGGGCTTGACTCGTCCTCCTGGGCCAGCCAGGGACAACATGGCTGGTAGCCAGGGCCCCTGCTTTCCATGCCTTAGGGACTGTGTTCCGGAGATGCAGCGGGCCAGGCGTGCTGCTCCCAAGGTCTGTTTTCCCATCTGGAACTGAATCTCCTGGGGCTCTGGTGGGGCAGGTAGCAGGCAGGCCCAGCTGCCCTTACAGCCCCTGAGGGGTAGGGTCACAAAGGCGACCCAGCTGGGCAGACGCACACACCCTAGTAAATGGGGAGACTGTATGAAAATGCCAAAACCCCCAAACCCTCCAGAGAAGCCGGTCAGAACCCCTGTCTACTCCCCCTACACTCACAGTCATGCCTGTACCAACCCCCTGGTCACACGTGCACATTTCTCAGGGACCACACCCTCACATGTCTGTGTGCTCGGAGGTGCCAGTGGCCTGTGACATTGCCACCAGGATAGCATCACTGCAGTTTGTCTCTGGTGAACCCCCTTCACGTGCATTCCTGCCTCCTGGCAGCCACCGAGGAGCCCCAGCTCTGCAGAGCCCTTTCTCCCCCTCCTCTCTCACTTTGGTAACTCAAGGTCACTTAGCTGGAAGGTGTCTTTGGGATCCCCTCCTCTTTTGCCCAGTGGATCCTCTTGTCAATGTCTAACTTTGATTTCTAAATGAGATAGGATTACAAAGAAAACCAACTATAGTAGAACCTCTGTAAGTTGACCACCCAAGGACTGTAATAGGCGGATCAACCTGTGAAGGTGGTCACATAAGGAACTAGGCCTGCTGTACAGATTCATACGTGTGGTGCATGTCCGGTCTGTGGAAATTAGGTCAACTTAAGGAGGTGGTCAGCTGTGGAGGGTCGGCTGTATCTGAAATGCAGCTCCATCCATTGACACTACCTTCCACCAAGGACTAAACCAAAGGTTCCCTTCCTCTCCCTTTTGTGGATGAAGAAATATGGGAAGCAAGGTGGAGTGATTTTGAATCTCTCTTCAGTGTGTGAGCCCTCCCACAGGGCATGTGCATTTTAAAAGTCGAGAATGGTAACTTGAGCAAAAGCCTAAGGGTGTGATATAGGCTCTGTGCTCACTTCCCCCTGAGGAAGGCATGCAGGTCCTCTCTCCCCTTTTCCTGGGCTACCCCCATGCGAAGCTGGAGATAGGCTCTCACCTTTAAGCATGTGGCATGTCTATTATTCTGATCAATCACCCTCAACATAATTTAGCAGGAAGGAAAGGAGAGGGAGGGTCTGTGAGCAGGTGCAGAGCTGGGGAGGCTTCCTTGGCCCGTGGCTTCAGGCAGACCCTGGACTTTCCTTCGGCATATGGTCTCTGGCTGTACAGTCTCTTGGGTGTGGCTGTAGGGAAGGTCTCGAGATTTCAAGAGCCCTGGGGCTGACGTTCCTGTGGACCAGACGTGTTCAACCAGATGGCAAGTTTCTGTTCCCAGCTGAACCCAGACTCTCAGAGCTGCCCTTGTGTCAGTGAGGCGTCTGGACTTGGGAGATGTTTTCAGAACATCTGACCAGAGAGGAAGGAAGGTCAAAACGGCCACGTGCAGCCTCTGGAGTGAGCACATGCCATCTCAGGGGCCAAGCGAGCACAGTGCTTTTGACAGACCTGGGGCTGCAGTGCTCTCTTCCTCAGTTTTAAAATACCAGCCCTTTTCCCGTCTCATTATTTTTCCTCTGAAGCTCAAGCCCAAGCAAACTATAAAAATATCCTCAAAGCCTTGTGTTTCATGCCTTTGAGATGCTCCCTAGAAATTAGTTTTCACTTGGGCAGAAAGGAAGCTGTGAGGTTGTTGTCTGATCCCTCCAAATCCTCCAGAATTGCTGCCTTTATTGTATAGAACTAATGGGGTTGGAATAGAGCCGAGGTTTTAGTCGGATGACTCAGAATTTCAGACTGATGTGGAATATATTGCTTTTTCCTCTCAATTTCAGTTTGAATCAGAAACTGCAACTGGAACAGGAGAAGCTCAGTTCTGATTATAACAAGCTGAAAATAGAGGACCAAGAGAGAGAACTGAAGCTGGAGAAGCTCCTGTGAGTGCACTGGACACAGTTTCCTCCCCTCTCCTCGTCACGCCATGTGCTGGCTCCACTGGGCTAATTTAAGAACAGACAACGGCTATTTGTGTGCTTGTCTGGTTTGCTTTTTGATTTATCTGTAGGTACACACAGTATTTGCTTAATTTCTGATTCCCCTTTCACGGCTCATGATTCCTTTCTGTTTTTCAGATTGCTCAATGATAAAAGGGAACAGGCCAGAGAGGACCTCAAAGGGCTGGAGGAGACAGTGGTATGTCAAGATATTTTCCAATTCATTTTAGTCTCAAAGACCAGAGTAGTTTGTGATTTGTTGAACTATTTATTCTAAAATTTTATCTGTGCACACTTTTCTGTGCTTCATTGGAGACATAAACATTCTGTGGAAAGTGGGATATATAGCATTTATTCCCCAACTCTTGGCAGAAGCCATCCATCCATCCATCCATCCATCCATCCATCCATCCTTAGAGCTTACAGCTGTAACCTTAGAGACTCTGAGTGAGAATTAAACTGAATCACAATTTTACAGCCCCTGCACTCACTGAGCATGTCCTAAGGGCTGGCATTCTTCCAGGTAACTGGAGAGATCAGTAAACAACAGAGATAAGATCCCTACCCTCAGGAAGCTTGCATTCAGCTGAAGGAGACAAGATAAACAGGAAGGAAGGAAATCTGTCTGCTTCATTAGGCAGTTATAGGAGGAGGGTGGGGGAGGCCCCCCAGGAGGTGACATTTAAGCAGGAATTTGAAGCAGAAGACGTGAGACATTGGGATGTGTGGAGGAGAGCATTCCATGCAGAGGCAGCAGCTTAAACCCAGGCCCTGAGGTGAGCCCATGACGGGTGTAGAGAAGGCCTACAGGGAGCTCAGTGCTGAGCGAGGAGGGATGGAAGGTGGGCACAGGGTGGTGGTGCTGGCCAGCGAGGGCCTGGGGTCCTCTAGGGCTTTGGACAGAGGAATGCCAGACTCAGCTCACTTTGATTTGAAATCCCAGTTGGTTCTCTCAGTCCTGCATCTGGGTTCTGGGCTTCTCCTCCTCTGGCTGGCCCGTGTTTCAGCAGCCCTGTGGGATGCCACCTGTCCTCAGGCTCCTCGAGAGCCCTTCAGAGGGAGGGGAGCTCTGGTCATGCCACACGGCCTGTTTTAAGATACCCATTCCAGTATAGCTGCTCCCTTTGGTGCGAACCTTAGGACATTTCACACTTGTGAGGAGTGGTTGTTCAGATACAGCCATCACTTGATTCCATTCCTAGGCTGTGCGAATCTGTGCCGGGCTGAGCCTGTCTCCGAGAGCCTGGCGACCCAGGCTGGAGGCAGGTGGCTGTGCACATCTGAGCCTGGGGCTGCACTCTGTCTCCTGGGCCAGCTGCACTGGCTGCTCTTCAAAGCCAGGGAGGGGAGACGAGGACACATGGCCTTTAGGACAGAAGTAAGATCCCTGAATTTTAAGGGAAGTTGGCCCTTTCAAGCATGGAGAAGTCCGGAGAGGGCGGCTGTAGGGGGAACTGAAACAGAGCCATCAAATTGCTTCATCTACATCTCTTTTACCAGAAAAGTGACACCCATAATTACAGACAATTATACAAGTTCAGAAAAATATTGAACGTTACAATTTTACTATATTCCCCCCCACCCCGAGATTTCAGGATATTTTCTTCCTTTGCACATGTGAGCTCATGGGCAGTCCCTCCCCCACCATCCACACCCTCCTGTGCACCTGCCCCTCCCTCGTACTCACACACTCCCTGGTGCTTACATGCCCCTCACTCTCACCCGCAGTTCCTCATGCTCATGCTCTCACACCGTGTCAGCGGCACTCACACCGTGTCAGCGGCACTCACACCGTGTCAGCTGCACTCACACCGTGTCAGCGGCACTCACACCGTGTCAGCGGCTCTCACACCGTGTCAGCGGCACTCACACTGTGTCAGCTGCACTCACACCCTTGCTCTCTCTCGCACACACAGATATTCTCACGGGCACTCACACACAGTCACTCCTGGGCACCGTCCTACTCACCGAGGAGCAGCTGCCCTTGGCCACTCCCACCTCACTCTCAGCCCCTTCACCCACACTGAGGCGTGAAAGGCTAGTTAACCAGTTCTTCGGCCTTTTCTGGGTATTTGAATGGGTCTTTTGAACGAGGCGTTTCCTTCAGTGGCATCCTCACATCTCTCCGCTGTCTCTGGCGTCCTCACATCTATCCACTGTCCCTCCCTCTCAATTCCATGCTCCTCTCACCAGCTGTCCTCACTCCATATTCACATGTCCTCTCCACACGAGGGACCCACTGACGTCGCCACCCTCGTGCTCTCCCTCACACTCCCACCCACACGCGTGGCACATACACCTTTCACGTCCAAGATTGGAACCCGCAGCATGCAGTTTTAGGCGCTGATATTTTCACGCAGCCTTGGAATTCTCCCCACGCTGTAAATGTTCTTCAGAAACAGGTCCCTGTCCTCAGCTGAATGTTGTCTCAGCCTCCTCCCAGGTGACCCTGGTGGCCACTGCATAAGAATAAACAAGCTGGTGGGGTCTGCCTGGGCTCCGGGAACCCTGCTCCTGCCATGACAGGGCTCCTCTCATCCCATTCTCACTGTCCACTGCCTGGAGCCCAGGGGCCTGTGATGGGAGGAGATTTGAGGAAAGCCATTTGGGGTGGGGGAGTGACAATGACTATGAGGGAGGAAACAGTCATTGCTCAGGGAAAGCCCAGTGAAGCTGCCTGACCATAAATGTGCATAAATGTAACTTAGAAACAGTTTAAATGTCCTTAACTGCCCCTCCCAAACTGTTCATTTTAAATCCACCGAAAGATAAGCAAGAATGAGAGGAACTTGCCCAACTCAGGACTCCGTATTTGGTGTGGTGGTGTTTTTCATGAGAAATGTGAAACATGAGTACATGTCAGGCAGCAATAACACCGCTGGCACGGGTGAACGTGCGGGCAGGTCAGGTATCGAGGAACGGGGCGCTGGGGACTGAGCTCTGCTGGCAGGGCCTGGGTACCCTGCACTAGGCTGCATGGTGGCGCAGCCCCAGACAGGTAGGGTGTGGCATGATCCACAGGCACAGATCCATTTGGCTCCCTGCAGAAAGTACTTCACCTCTGAGGGCACAGTGGACTTCAGGTGCTTCTTGGGTCCAGTAATAAGAGCATAGGTTACCGGAGAATCTTTATTGCAAGAAACGTAGTGTTTCCATAGTTTTATCGCCCGTTTCTTCCCTTTTGATGTTAGCAAGTGTGAGACGCATCCCTTAACATTACGTGTTACAACAGGTCAAGTTAGAGAAATTACGAAGTTGAAATGCAGAGCTTATTTCTCTCCTCCTCCCATATGGAAAATATTTTGCAAGGGGACTATTCATATCTCCTGCAGTAAATACCTGGAGATGTAAACAGAATGAAATATTTTGATCTCCTGATTTTGTTAGTAAAGATTACCAGGTTTGGCTCAGGGCCTGGTCTCAGCAATCTAATTTCTAAGGGTTCATTTGTAGAAAATAATCCAGAATGAAGGAGAAAAATTCTCCCAAGAAGTTAATTACAGTGAATGGTATAACGGCAAGAGCAAAGGAAACCATAAAAGCCTAAGAAATAAAATGGTTTTTATGATATAAAATATAATGTATCAATGAATCCATTCTAGTAAAGTGTATTGAGCGCTCAGTTTGTGTCTAAACTGTTGTAAGAGTTGCATAAAGATCACTTCATTCAACCCTGACAGACCACAATGAGGCAAGCACTATTTTATCGCCATGTTACAAATAAGAAAACCGAGGCACAGACAAGTTAGGTAACTTGCCCAGGGTCACCACGGTGGGAAGTCCACAGAACGCCCGACCAATAACCCCAGGGGTGTAAACACCAATGGACATGTGGACTTGAGCCTAAAGGGGGTGTGGAAACATGAAAAATGTCAGTCGTGGCTGGCTAACTTTCACCTTCAGTGTGTTGGTATTGTATTTAATGTTTATGTCATAAAGAAAAAGAAGAAAAGGAATCCATTCTGGTACTATAGCTCACTGGGAATTTTTGAGAAAACTTTTGTGTTTTTGCGGTTGATGGGAAAAAATGCTTCCACTGAGACAGCAGCCCTGGGGCAGGCTTTGTTCTGGTTTACAGTTGGTTGCCTGGGAGATCCCAGGCTCTGCTCCCAGACGTGCTCCTCATAATGCCAGGTGGTCTGGGAGTGGGCATGGCAGGAGTGGGTCACAGTGTGTGCAGGTGGGCGCAGAAGGCACATGTGGAGAAATTTGGGGTAAACAGTCTGGTGCCAGAAGTGTCCTTACTTAGGTGGCCTTTCAAAAATCTTCTCTCCCAGTCTAGAGAACTGCAGACGCTTCACAACCTCCGTAAACTCTTCGTCCAGGACCTGACCACCCGAGTTAAAAAAGTAAGTTCTACAGCTTGAGCAAAAGCGAGACCCCGTCTCTACTAAAAATAGAAAAACTGTGGCAAGAGGTCACGCTTGAGCCCAGGAGTTGAAAGTTGCTGTGAGCTATGATACCGCAGCACTCTACTCAGGGCAACAGCTTGAGACTCTGTCCAAAAAAAAAGTAAGTTCTGTTTTGTCTGCATGGGACAGAGAAAAAAATAAAAGATGGCCAGAAAGAGTCATTTTTGGTTGAAATATCACTTGCTTAAATTGGGGCTGGTTTTGCTTAAAAATTAATTACTTGAAGCCTGAGAATGTTATTAAAAGAATGTGCTAGGGGCAAAAACTACTTGGGAACAATTTTCTCCCTGATTTTTCCTTCTTAGTGAAAGACAGCTATAATGTGTTCTCTGTCCTTTATTTCACGTGAACTCATATTTGGCCCCTTCTGTGTGAAAACCACTGCTCCTGCTTGATGGAGGATGATCAGGAATGTCTTACCAGAAAACATTGCCCCAAAGCCTGGAAAAGTCAGAGCCTGAGAGCCTCCTGTTTGTTCAGAGGCCAGTAGGGGTTAGGTCAGGGTTTACGGAGAGCTTTGACATCCAGTATCTTATTTGCCTTTCTCAACAGTCATATAAGTGGTGCTTAGTATTCGTGCTTTTGCAAATGTGGGGATAGGCTCAGATGTTAAATAATTTGCCCGGAGTGCACTGCTGGGAAGAGCCAGAGATAGCTAGTCCAGGCCTGCGGGATCTCTAGATGGAGCTTCTTTGCTTTTCATGCTGCACCAGTGATCTCAGGAGCCCCCGTAACAGTGACCCCCACTCCCTACCAGAGCAGCTTGCAGAGGTTTAAGGAAGGAGTGAGAGGGGAAGGCAGCAAGAGGGTTACTCTTTCACAATGTTTAAAAGGGATGGCCAACTTGCAACGGGTCATATGTAGAGGTAGGATAGGACTGGAGGAGACACATTTAAGAAGAGTGTGCATGTGTGTGCATCCGTTTGAGCGTGTGTACTTGTGTGTCTGTTTGAAGGAGCCAAGGGAAAGCAGTCAAATGCCTTAAAAAGAGGAGGTGATCGATGGAGTCGGGTCTCGGAGGAATGGAGTTAATGGGTATGGATATATTCAGCTTAGTGAGGAGAAGGGACACATTTTCCTGAGTGGGGGCCAGGAGCTGACAAGTTAAACTGGAAGTCTCGACAGGGAAGTGCCTGGCACTGGAAGGAAGTGGCATCCGATGACCCAGAACCTTCTCAGTTAAGTGGAAGTTCAGTCCTTGGTGAGGACAGAGGGAAGAGAATGGAAAGCTCAGGGAGATTAGAGGAGGTTCAGGCAGCGGTGGAGGGGATGTGTTAGGAGGAGTGGAAGGAGTCCTGAGCTGTGGTGTGGATGTCAGGGCCAGAAGCAGGGGTTTGGCGTGGCCCCTCACAGCATGGTTCTGGGGAGCTTGGAGTTCTGGAAATGAAAATAAAGGAAGCAGGCAGAGAACGATAGGAGATTTCAAGGCCTGAACGGCAGTGGCCCTGCAGTTGGGAGTTACTGTAATCATCCAAATACAAATGCCCACAGGACCTGGACCGGGTGGCAGAGCGAAGGCAGAGAGGAGGTGATGGGCAGGAAGACACGAGATGAGGAGGGCACTTAACCAGAGATTATGGCAGGGGCTGAAAAGACTCGTCCCAGGGGAAGATCTTCCATGGGCAGGAAGACACGAGATGAGGAGGGCACTTAACCAGAGATTATGGCAGGGGCTGAAAAGACTCATCCCAGGGGAAGGTCTTTGAAGCTGTGACCATAGATGGCTCTGGTCTGAGGGAGGGTTAAGCATTTGGGATCAGACTTCTCTGACTTCATTACATAAAATGCTCTAGGAAAGCCCTCCAAACTTCAGACCAGTGCTCTCCTTGAGTGGTTCTCCGGCTGGTGGCAGCACCATCACTTGGGAATTGTTTAGACAGACTTCCTCAGACCACACCCCATAGCACTGAATCAGAGACTAGAGTTGAGGGCCAGCAATCTGAATCTTAGCACACCCTTCTCCAGAGGAGTCTCATGTGGACTCAAGTTTGAGAGTTGCATTCTGTTGCCTAGACTAGGGTGCCGTGGCCTCAGCCTAGCTCAGAGAAACCTCCATCTCCTGGGCTCAAGCAGTCCTCCTACCTCAGCCTTCTGAGCAGCTGGGACTAGAGTTGCACATCAACAGGCCAACCAGGTTTTCTAGTTTTAGTAGAGACAAGGACTCATTCTTGCTCTGGCTGGTCTCAAACTCCTGAGCTCAAGTAATCCACCCTCCTCCCAGAGTGCTAGGATCACAGATGTGAGCCAGAGCCTGGCCAAGAGGCAGGTTTAAAATGCTCATCTTAACTTACCTCTCAGAAGATGATCTCTTCTGTAATCAGACAAAACCCATGTACTCTGTCATCTTAGAACTGCAGGATGTGCTTGTACCTTTGTCCCCCAACTTGTCTCTGCCACCGGCTTTCCAGGAGTTTGGTGATTATGAAAATTTTAAGATCTGATACATTTAGAGTTACCCCGCACCCGGATGCTGTAACTAGTTTGAGACTGACTCATTAAGGCATAAAATATTAATAGAATTGGAAGCTGAAGTGACAAGCAGGGCCATTGAGACTTCCCAGTGGACTGCAGACACTTGCTTAGGTAACTTCGTATCTCATCATGTTGGTTAAAAGCAAACTTAGCCCTTGGGTTTATGTCTTCCCACTGGTTTTTTCTAGTGAATTTCGAAATGCTCTCTTTTGAAAAGAAAGTCTCCATCTGCCTGTCCTTGTAGGGAAAGGTATATTTCACTAAAGAGAAATCATCTGTAACTTTCAAAAGCAGATTTGAAGGTGTTTTTTTTTTCTCTCCAGCCTTCTAAAAAATAGCTCTTTCTTAAAACACTTTTGATACCAATCAAGGAAATTAATTGGGTAGTTTGTTGAGTCTAAACTTTTAGAACATTTCTTTATTTTCACTTTCAGAATAACTTTTGATGGGAATGGGGATTTTTTTTTTTAAAAGAAGGTTTAAAACATATCATCTTCATCACCCTGGGGTGGGGAGGAGCGTTGTGGCAGCCTGCCCTGCTAACCCCTTTGTGTTGACACAGAGTGTAGAGTTGGACAGCGATGATGGAGGGGGCAGTGCGGCACAGAAGCAGAAGATTTCCTTCCTGGAGAACAACCTGGAGCAGCTCACTAAGGTTCACAAGCAGGTAAGAGGGTCCCGAGTGCTCCCCAGTGCTCCCTTTCTTTTCTGGAAAGAAGCCCTGCCAGGTGTAGCCACACTGTGTGGAGAAAGTGATTCTGAAGGGCAAAGGACTGTGTGCCATCAGAGGATGTGAGTGCTGGACAGATCCTCAAGCATCCTTTAGTCCTCATGGCTTCCCTTAGAGGTAAAATACTTTTTTTTTTTTTTTTTTTTTTGAGACAAGAGTCTCATTATGTTGCCTTTGGTAGAGTGCTATGGTGTCACAGCTCACAGCAACCTCAAGCTCTTGGGCTTAAGCAATTCTCTTGCCTCAGCCTCCCAGGTAGCTGGGACTACAGGTGACCACCACAATGCCTGGCTAGTTTTTGTTGTTGTTGTCATTGTTGTTTAGCAGGCCCAGGCCAGGTTCGAACCCACCAGCCCTGGTACGTGTGGCTGGTGCCCTAACCGCTGACTTATGATGGGCCCTGAGTCTAAAATACTTTCTTTTGTCAAAGCCAGATACAAAGCATTGAGTGTGAGCTCTCTGGGGTTGGAGAGCTGGGTGTTCTGAGCCCTTTTTTTCCCTCCAGCCTCCACCCCTGACTTCGGACCCACCTGGCCTTGGCATCTCCCATGAAATCCCTGAGGCACCTCTGTGGACCCAAAGGCTCTAAAGAATGCAAAGCAGATACCACCAAGCTGGCTCAGGTCCCTTATTTTTACAGACTGGGAGAGGAAGTGACAGTTTCATTGCACTGGTGGGAGGACTGGGACCGGAACCAGCACCCCTCTGCTCTTTTGCCCTATTTTTAGCCATCTGGGGCACTTTCTCAGATCTCTGCCATGTCCTGGTGTTTGCAGAGTGACAGAGAGTGATAACTCTGTCCAGACCCAGAAGTGGTTTGAGCAGGTCATTTGTCTCGATCCTCTCTGTTTAAATGTCGGCGTGTCCGTGGCTGTTTTTCCTCTGTAGGAATTGAGATGTGATGGAAAGGGCCCAAGTTTTTGGACCACAGGGCCACAGGGCTGGCATTGCTCTCTGACTTGTTAAATCTCCTTTAGCATTACTGATGGTGGCATTCCCCCCCCCCCCCGAGGGAGGATGACAGATTCAACAAGGTCGAAGTCACTCAAACAAAGTGATGCTAAAAGCACAAAAGTAGAAACTGCCAGAGAACTTGAAATAGGGCCCTGAAATCCATTATTTTACTCATGAAGTCATTCAACTGATAATTCTTAAAAACCCACTGTCTCTGCCAGGCACTGGAGCTGATGCTGGGAAACAGGCAGGTCTCACCCAGCAGCGGCTCACTTCTGTGTAGCACTTTCTGATCTTCAAAGCTTTTCTCCATCCACCTGGATCCCCACAATGGCCCTATTGTGTGGTATACTTGTTTTATAGATGAGAAACCAGAGATTCCTGGTCCAGTGACTTACATCCAGACGGCCAGGAAACAACAGAGCTGGTCCTTGAGCCTGCCCTTAACCCAGGGTTAGCCTGTTGCTTCCTGACTGTGGGTCTTTGGCAAGAAAAAAGGGGCAATGCCCTTATGTTATGGCTTAGCCTCTGAATATGTCAAAAGCTGGGTCCAAACCTCATGCCAGTGTGGGCCTGGTACCTGCATGGAGGGAGGCCCTGAGAGGTCCAGGGCCTACATATTTTCACTGATTGCTTTGAAGTGGCTTTGAACTACTCGATTTTTTCACAGTTACACTATTCCCCCTCCATTACACACACCCAAACAAAAGAGGAGGTAAGACCTGCCCCAAAGAAGTTTCCTGTGGCTGAAATGACTTTAATTTTATCTCCCCCTGCCCACATGCCTTGCACCCGAGGAATCATGTCCTAGGGTGTGGGGAGGTTGCTTTTCCTGAGTTAGGTCACGTGGAGTGTCAACTAGGACCTGCTTCCAGCTGCCCGCACGCGACTCCTCCCGCCTGGGCTCAGCCTCCCGCTAACTCCCTGCCTTGCCCTTCCGCCCCAGCTGGTGCGGGACAACGCGGACCTGCGCTGCGAGCTGCCCAAGCTGGAGAAGCGTCTGCGTGCCACCGCCGAGCGCGTCAAGGCGCTGGAGAGCGCCCTGAAGGAGGCCAAGGAGAACGCCATGCGTGACCGCAAGCGCTACCAGCAGGAGGTGGACCGCATCAAGGAGGCTGTGCGGGCCAAGAACATGGCCCGGAGGGCCCACTCGGCCCAGATCGGTATGCGTGCACAGTGGCTCGGGTAGGGGAGCTGCCTGGGCCTCCGCTTGGTGCCTTGCTGAAGGGCGCAGACAGCGCCAGCTGCTCCGCAACATCTGGAAGTCTGGTGGGAGCCTGCAGGACTCAGTCCTCACGGCACCCTAGGCTCGCCCTGTGAGAAGGGGAAGGTTGGGCGCTGGGAACCCTACCCAGAGTGAGAAGCTCCAGCAGACGTCTGGCCTCAACACTTACGAGCAAAGCAGCCAGTCTGGCCTAGACACTAAGGTCTTGGGCTCTGAGCGGGGTACATTGGTAGAAATGCTGGAAGTGGAGGATGTTTCTCTGTGAGGCTGGAGACCCCCTGTGTTCTGCACCGGGTGGGACCAGGAAGGCGCCTGTGTGCAGCCAGAAGCCTCAGGGAAGGCGGCTTGTGGGTTTGGAAATACCCCGGGAAGAGGCAGGCTGGCAGTGGTGGCAGGGCGTGGCTACAGGCTGGTGGGGCGGCTGGGAGGGGCCTGCAGTTTCTGTTCCTGTTTGGATTTGGGCATTTGGCACATGCAGGAAATGAGTGTGTAGCTACTGAGTCACAGTTCCCAGGACAGAGCCATAGGACTGAAAGGGATTTAGGGCTGTTCTCTAAAGAGTCTCTTAGTGCTTTCTTTTTTTTTTTAATTGAAACATCTCCAGTAACCTGTAATATTATTTCCCATCCAATGTTGCCATGCAGATATATTATAAAGTAGCAACTTCATCTTTTCTGGTTTTAAAATCATCCTTAGATTAGTGGATTATTGCATTTATTGGATTTCATATCCTTTGAGAATCTGTGGGAAACTAAGGAGCCAGAAAAATCTATCATGGGCAGAGCACTGCATTCAGTTTCAGGGGCTACCCAGATTGCCCTGAAGTTTATGGGAGACCTGTAATCTATTTCAGATAAAACCAAGTCTTTTGTTTCTCATTTTTATTAGCCCAAATTAAAAATAAGCTAATGAACGTGTAAGTTTTCTCTGTCTCCTAAATATTAAGTGTCTTGGATTTGCTAACTATACTGACAGGAGGACAAATCTTCCATGTTTTGAAAGGTCTGGTGGTTGATAAAATTATAATATTGATAAGATTTGTGACTCTTTGTTATCACTCGTCACCTGTAGGTATCTGGGTTGCTGGTGGAGCCTTTTCTGAATGTCTGTTCTCTCCTTTCTGTCTGTTGAATCTAGCCAAGCCCATCCGCCCTGGACACTACCCAGCATCATCTCCAACCGCTGTCCATGCCATCCGAGGGGGAGGAGGTGGTTCTTCGAGCTCCACTCACTACCAGAAATAAATACAAAGTGAGTCCCTGGTGTCAAGGGCAGTTTCTCTGCAGTCTAGCCTGATCTGGGGGCAAATCCAGGAGCAAAGCCTTCTTGCCTTCCCTGGGCCCCTGCCTGGCCAGCTCAGCTGCAGGAAGTGGATCTTCAGAGAGAAGATTCAGCTCTACTCCGTGACAGGCCCTGGGGTTCCTGGGGGACAGAGACCTCAGCCTCCCCCTCACCTTAATCCAGAGCTCTGGGGTATCTGAGCTGAGGCCACCTGGTTCCAGGTGGGACCCTGTGTCAGGCCTAACTTAATCACCTCCAGGGGCAGCTGAGTGGCGAGTGATTCACTGGCACTTTCTTTTGTCTGTGGGACTCCCCTCTGTAGCTGGCATCCCAAAGGGCATTCATTACCTGTTAGTCAGCTGCTTTTACCCTTCACAGATAGATGTGAGGGGTGTTGCTGTAAGTCTTGGGAACTGAATATTAAGAAAAAGTCAGATAATATAAAAGTCATTTTTATGTTTACTATCTGAACTCAACAAGTGGGGGTTTTAGTCAGTGTGGTAATTTACATCCAGGTGGGTCCTGATGCTTTTTTCTTTGAGGTGGTGGTCCACAAGGTTCTCTGCCCACAGCCTGACATTGCTCTCCCAGTCATATGAAAAGGAAAGGGCAACATGCCTTATAGAAGAGAAGGAGAGAGAGAAAGCCTGTCCTTTGTAATTGAAAAGGAGAATTGAGATTACTGCTTAGGTGACCAGAAAACTTTGCTTATGACAACTCTGACTTTGAATGTGTGGGTGGGAGGAGGCGTCTCTGAGTACTGTGCTTGGACCCTGAGCCCTTACTAGGGTAACCAGCTTACGAGGCTGATAGGATGCACGGTGTGGTGGTGAGCCAGGGCAACTTGGGAAAGAATTACACCTCACCCAGTCTTTTCTGCATCAAGGCAAGGAGGTGAGTGCAGGAGGCTGCTGCCTTCACCCAGGATGAGACCCCTACATTGCAAAGGCTCAGCCTAAAACTTCCTAGGAGGACACTTTAGTGGCTGCCCCCAGAAAATGTTTACCTAGGTACCCAAGCAATACATAGAAGCAGGCCAGGTGCTCATCAGATTAGCAGAAACAGGAGGGTGGCCTTGGGTCAGCACCTGCTGTCTCCTAGATGGGTGGGTGGATGGGAAATGGTCTTGGCAGTGGGCCACCCCATTTGGACCTGATCTCTGGCTTTCAATCAGAAATAAAATGAAACTCAATGTTGTAAGGTTGTTTTTGACTGAATTTTGTCAGTATTGAGACTGATACCTGAAGGGAACTGTGTGATCAAGTAAGGCTGCTTAGAACAGAAAAGCCTGGAGTGGTGGTCCTCGGCCACTGGTAAGTATCAGCGTCCCGGCACCCAGAGGCCCTGGCTCCTTAGAGCAAGAGAGGGCCTGGCCTTTATCTTTTTACCAAGTGTTTTATGTAGTTTTGATATCTACCAAAGTTTAAGAACTATCCTAAAGTAACTGTCTTATCCAGGATGGCATTTTATTAGCCTCTAACTTAAGACTCACAGTCCTAGGAAGGGCCTGCCTTTCTCAAGGTCACCAAAATGACTCCTGCATTTTTAGCCATCATGCCTACGTTCTAAGTCTAGCATCCAGAGAGGAAGCAGCTTCCTTTAAGTCACTTATCTGGAAGTGTCATGCAATGCCAGTGCCTCTGTCTCTCTGGCCAGAACCGAGGCACATGGCCACGTCTACCTGGAAGAGGTAATCTTTCAGCTGGATACGTCAGTCCTTGAGGTCAAGGACAGCGAGTGGATGTAGTGTGGGCAACCAGCACTCTGAACATTTATTGAGCCCCTAATTGGCAGCGGCACAGAGTGATGGTGTGCTGGCTCCTCACGGGACCACTGCTGTGGATGGTCAGTAAAAGCCTGCCAGACCCACGGTCTATGTAAGGTGCCAATACCAACCAATGGCCATTTGTCACCAGCATAGCCTCTCTTCATATTGAGGACTGAAAAATGAATAGTTGGTGAGATTTGTAAGACCTTCCAAGTAACAGAACCACCCTCATCCATCCCATCATGGACGTGTTGTTTCTTAAGTGGTTTTGATGATTTTTGTCTGAAATTGAGTCTCTTTCACACCCTCCTGTGGCTAGGTGCTGTTCTCCCAGTGTCTCCAAGTAAACAGGCAAACCAGCCCCCCTTACAGTTGTGGGTGGGACAGCAGGGGACACATGTGGGACAACACCCCTGGGCTCCCTTGTCAGGTCTTTCACTTTATTTATTTATTTATTTATTTTGAGATAGAGTCTCACTTTGTCACCCTTGGTAGAGTACTATGGCATCATAGCTTATAGCACCCTCAAACTCCTGGGCTTAAGTGATTCTCTTGCCTTAGCCTCCCAAGTAGCTGGCACTGTAGGCACATACCACGATGCCTGGCTACACAGGATCTCACTCTTGCTCAGGATGGTCTCGAACCCATGAGCTCAGGCAGTCCACCCGCCTTGGCCTTCCAGAGTGCTAGGATTACAGGCATGAGCCACCTCACCCAGCTGGTCTTTCACTTTCTTAAGTGTTGAGTTACTTAACCTCAGAGTCTATTTCCTCCCTTGTGAGAAGGGGAGAATCTTTGCGGTGAGGCTTCAGGCTTGAGGCTGTACTCCTGAGCGCGTAACAAATACTTAGTAAATATGCTGGCTGCGTCACGGATGAGCAGTGCAGAACGTGGCACACGGGAGTTGGTTGATAGATGTTGGTTTATAGTTTCCTTCAGTTCATATAGTTGCTACAAGACAGATTTTAATCTCTCTAGGGCAATGAGTTATTACAGAGCAGGTAAGGCCCGTGTCTTGAGTTTGTTTCTGTGAGCAGATGTAACAGATTTTAAAGATAATGTTATTTGCTTATTTGTAAGCTATGAAAAAGAACGTTTACCAATTTTGAGAAATGACTGGGCATTTGTCAGTGGAGATTGAAAAAGGGGCAGCGACCAATGGAGGGGGTAGTAGAACTGAAAGTAAGAAAATGCTAAATCATTTTTTAAAATATAGTTAGATATGGGGAATTCATTGCTTAGATGAGAGCAAAACCTTTTGAGATCATCTTTCCTGGCCTTTGGGATTTTCGTGCTGAAGTGTCAACTCCCAGGGTGGGAATGATCTCACTTGCTAACTCTCCAGAGTCCTCCTGCTAGCGCCAGAGCCGGGTATTGTTACTAGGGTGGCATCTGGATAGCTTTGAAATTGTCTTCTGCTTTATTTTAGGGTTCAAGTAATATAATCACAATGGGTATTTTGGTTTATCCTTGAGGTTTCAGAGCCACTGAAGATGCCAACATGTAAAAATCAAAAGAACCCAGGATAATGCTAGATCTGATCTAGTTCAAATCCAGGGGGCCTTCTCAGGGTGTGTAGAATGACTGTTTTCAAGCCCCAGAGCTGTACTTGTGGCAGTTTAGTGCAGCAAGTTAAGGACATGGAATTTGGAATTGTCCGGACCAGGGTTTAGCTCTGGCCTCTGCATTTGATGATGGTCAAGTTGCTTGATTTCTCTTAGCTTCCGTTTCCTCATCTGCCACATGGGATCAGGGACCAGCAGCCTGTGCTGTACTAGTTTAACAGTGAATGAGACAAAGAAGCTTCTGTTCTTGTGCAGGGTTGTTGTGGGGACGTGGACAGAAAATGAACAAGGTTCCCTGAAGTAGTGGTTAAGTGCTCAGAAAGAAATAAGAGCAGGTTAGTGGAATAGAGATGAGGACGCTATTTCAGAAGAGGGGGTGACATTTGAGTAGAGAACTGACCAGTGAAAAATGCCAGCCAGGCAATAGTGTATGGAGAGAGGGGTACAGATGCACTCTCAGAGGTGGAGATAAAGGAGGTGCCTCTGAGGCAGGACAGCAAGGCAGATGTGGCTGGAGTCTCTGAGCCCCGAGAGACCATCACTACCAGAAATGAAGCCTGTGAGGCCAAGGTGAGTGGGTCAGATTGTAATCTAAGGTGAGGGACTACTGGGGCCATGATCATGGGAGAAGTGGGACCTGTTCGGGACTAGACAAGGCCACTCTGGACCCTGACCCAGAGTAAGAGCCGGGCTCCAGCTAGGGGCTATAGTAGGTGGTCCCAGGCAGTTGGGCGGGGGTGTCCTGAGCAGGACATGGTTAGTGCTGGATTCAATGCAGAGAGGAACATGGGGTTAGGATGGGATTGCTTTTCTCTTGTAAGGTAGGAGAAATTACAGCTTAGTTGTATGCACATGGTAGTGATCTAGCTGAGTGGGGCAGGGTAGGAAGCACAGGTGCAGGGAGGTGATAGGTGGGGTGTGCAGGGAGGTGAGATGGGGCTTGTTTTCTTAGCAAGTAAGAAGCCAGGTTCTTAATAGACAGGAAGGGGGAAAAGGGGAAGGGAGATGAGGTCTCAGGCTTGAGAACAGAGAAGGTGTGAAATCTTCTCAGGCAGTTCTGAGTGCTCATTTGAGGCCCCATATTTAATGCAGTCATCCATTTAAATATTTGTCTAATTTCTTGGTCCTGAGGGCCTTGGACAACTGTTCCTATCCTGGCAGTGCTTTGGCAAATTTGTGTGTGTGTGTTTGTGTGTGTGTTCGTTCAAATGTGTCCACCAGATGGCGCCAGTGTGGCATTGCTGAAACCTTGGCTGTTTTGCCAGAGTTTAAAGGTAGAATGGTTTATTTAAATTTTTTTTTGTTTTCCTACATTTAAACCATTTTGTCTCAAACTTGAGCAATAAATAGAGTATTTTTTAAAGGAATAAAGTTCTAACAAACTCTCAGAGTAGATTTAAATTATTTTCTTAAATTCTTAAGTGTTTACGAATTCAAAACAGTATACATTGCCAATTTGCAGATCTTTAAACTCAAAACAAATGTAGAAATGAAGTTAAAATATAACTCCCAATCAAAAATCCAAACCTCCAAACAAACACAGTTTAATGAAAGGTGGTCTTTCACTAACAAAGAACTGGGCAGGAGGTGGCTCTTTTGGCTTGGGAGGTCCTGCCCCGTGTCTCCTGCCTGGCTCAGTTCTCTCACTTCTTCCTCTGCTGAAACTTTTGCAGAACCACAGCATGTCATCAACTCATTTTGTCTTCATCTGCTTGGAATATATATCACTTTTCCTAACAAGTCCAGCTCTTCCCTTCTTAGCCTAAAGATCATTGATTAGAATTGTGGAAAGTTGTACCACTTGTCTTGGTGCCCATAGCTCAGTAGTTAGGGTGCTAGCCACATACACCGAGGCTGGCGAGTTCAAACCCGGCCCGGGCCTACTAAACAACAATGACAACTGCAACAAAAAAAATAGCTGGGTCTTCTGTCCCAGCTACTTGGGAGGCTGAGGGGAAGAGAGTTGCTTAAGCCCGAGAGTTTAAGAGTTTGAGGTTGCTGTGAACAATGATGCCACACCACTCTACCGAGGGCAACAAAGTGAGACTCTATCTCAAAAAAACAACAAAAAAGTTGTACCTCTTCACGTACAGCACAAAGCAAATGTGGTGTGCAGGGTGTGTGTGGGTCAGCAGGAAGGTCTCCAGTGTGCCCAGATTCCTGCTGGAGATTATCGTGGCAAGTGAAAGTTTTGTGAAGTGAACCGAAGACCCAGGATGCCTCTCATGTGGTTCATTCAGATGAAGACTTTGATCGTTTGAGAACTGTACTTTATCAAAGACCATGTATACATTAAACCTAGAAATCATATTTAATAAAGTTCTGATAAACTTTGATAAAATCTAAAAAATCGCAGTGGTATAGCCAGAAGGGACTCCTTCACTGTTTTTCCACGGTGATTGCTACGGTTGGAGGCACAAAGAAGCCGCCCAGGAAGGTGCTTCTGCAGTCTGGGGCAGGATCTCCCTGGCTGTTGCACCCAGAGGCCACACAAGAGCCCAGGGGTCTGCGCCACTGACATGTGTGAGGTCTCTGGGTCAGTGACGTCACTGCAGGATGGCTCCCTCATCCTCAGGTCTTATGACTTCAGGACCTTTATTGTCTATGTATTTAATTATTAATAAATATTTCTAACTTCTTCAATGGTGGGATGAAAACGGGCACTTTGTGAAGCTCTACCAGCTTCCCCATCCCTTTTGCTGCCGCGATGGTCAGCCGTGACTGAGGGCCTGGAGTCCTCCACCCTTTGTTGCCCGTGTGCCACTGCCTGTGGCGTCTTCAGCCTGCTCCGCCAACCCCCTGGCATTTGGAATGCGTAAAGGACTCTATTCCACAAATTCTCCTCCTAGTAAGCTACACCAAATGGAAATTCCAGGTTGTATAGTAGAGATAGAAAAACCAGTAGTTTCTAGCACTAGCACTTAAACTTCATAATTCTTTGACTTTCAATGCCCGCTGCCCTTTTCTGCATTCACTGCCCTTGGCTGAAGTGGTCCACTTAGATGGCTGGCTCTTCTTTTTTAAACTGAAAAAGTTGCACTTTTTGTGGCTTCAGCTCAGGCCTCTCCCTCTATTGCAGAGTGGAGTTTTCTGTCCAGGGCTGGACATAACAAGGGCTTTGCTGTCTCCATAGTTCAGGCCAAGCTTCCCAGCCTGGGATGCGCTCACACTCCTGTCTCATGGCTTCTCTGAAGTACTCCCTACCTTTCCTTCTTGCTACTGTTTTCTCTGTCCCCTTGCACCATTGTTGGAGTTTACCTTGACCTTCCTCCTGGCTTTGGCACCCCAATCACAAATAATATATTTACTATATACCTATGATGTGTGTGGTGGCTTCTGCCCACAGCAGAAATGGGTCCATGCTACACATGGAGGGTGGGCAAGGAGTTGCTCTCAAGCTTAGCCCTCTGAAGTGGTGAAACCAAGGTGCCAGGGCATAGCCGAGGGCATAGGAGGGTCCTTAAACCACATGTGCGTTCTGCATTTAGACCCTGGGCCATTCAGCTTGCTACTGCTGTTTGAAAACCCTGGCAGTTAATGATGGGATCATGAGAGTGCGCGTGCAGGCAGGGTAGCGGGGGCATTATGGGCTCAGGATCTGTGCTGGACTGCCGGCGTTTCAATCCTGGCTTTCACACACTAGCTAAGTCACTTTGTCTCTTTGTGCCTCAGTGTCCTGTGTACGATCCCAGGGAGGGCTGTGGGGATGAACCATGTTCATATGTACAGAAAGCCTAGACCAGGGCCTGGTCCAAAAGGGCACTCTGCTGGTCTCGGCTGTCTTCATGGTCTGCCCTGCTCGCCTCATTCTGTATTTCAAGGAGGAGGATTGGGGTGTCAGCATCCTACAACTTAGGAGCACTAGACCCTGGGCTAAGAACTCTGGTCTTCTCTGCAGCAGTTCCAAAGTCCTTGGTCTTGGTCACCTTTATACTCTTAAGAAAAAAAGATCAATGACATCAAGGAGCTTCTATATTTATGGGTTATGCCTATCAATATGCATCGTGTCAGGAATTAAAACAAAAAGTTGAAATATCGCCAGATTCATTTCAGAATAATAGTAAGCCCACACATGTTTCCCAGAAGTGCCATTTTTAATTTAAGAAAAAAAAAAACACACAACATTTTCTAAAACAATAACAACGAAAAAAGCCAAATGGTGTTGCTTTACACGTTTGCGAATCTCTTTGATGTCTAGATTAACAGACAGCAGTGGATTCTCCTAGCTGCATCTGCATTCTATCCGACTTGTTTTGGTTGAAGTGTGTGAAGAGAATCCAGCCTTGTCATTCTGGATGAGATTGTTGGCCGTTGAACAGCTAAGGAAGTGGTGGCAGGGAGAAGTCAGGATCATAGCACCACAGGCTTGTCTGGGGGTTGAGTGAGAGACCATGAGAGAAGAGAAAGAGGTTTTAGAAGAGCACCTAGCAAAAAGTAGGCCCTTCCAACCATCAGCTAGTGAGAGACGGGAGGCGGGACTGTGGGGAGGAGGGCAGAAATGGCTAGGTGGCTGCCTTTGAGGCAGAGGACTTTGAAACTGGCATTCCGAGTCCAAAGTTCCCTCAGGAAAGCACCTGGAAGAAAGAATTCCTGCCTGCTGTGCAGTGCAGAGGGCCGCGGTGCCTATACACTCCTCAGCCTCGTGCTTCTCAGAGCCGGGCCTTTGGAGCCGCCAAAGTTGTTGCTGCACCAGAGCTCCAGTGAGATTAATCTACTTCTGTTTCACAGTGATAAGTAGAGTACAATTGGTAATTCTTATAATGTGGAGACTGAATTGTAGAAAGGCAAAAGAGAAGATAAAACTATGTACTGTTTGGATTAAGCTTAAATCCAGAGCAAGCAATTGCAAAAGCCAAAGTTGAGGGGAAAACAATCTCTAACTGCTTCTTGCAAAACCCTTAAATAATTAGCTGCTTTCTTTGGCCTTCCCACCCCTGCTAAAGAAAGCTGATTTTATTTCCTTCTAAGTCTGGTCACACATTGCCATTCTGAATTACCATCTCGGCTTTGGCACAGTCTTGGGGACTGCCCAATAATAGGTTAGTTCAGTCTCCTGCCCCTGGGTGAATGAGTGATTGTGCTGAAACAGCTAAGAGAGGGTCCACAGAACTGGGTTTTACATATTCTCAAGATTCCCCAACCTCTCCAGGATCAGAGGAGTCAGAAATGGTTTCTCCTATGGTGCATTTTACAAGGGTACGTGTTAAATTTACTAAGCGTAGAGTATAAGTATCTTAACACAATAACTAAGAAAATGCAGTGAAGGCTATGTTAACCAGTTTGATGAAAACATTTCAAATGGTATATAAAACCAGCACATTGTACCCCATGATTGCATTAATGTACACAGCTATGATTTAATTAAAAAAAGAAAAGAAAAGAAATGGTGTCTCTTGGGGCTCAACCATTTACCTTTACAATCATACCCATTTCCTCTCCTGACTTTATCTGAAGAGGTGGACATCCAGATGGTGGGGAGGGTGGACAGGAGACCTCACTGAACCCATGTTTCTTGGGCCTGCTGGAAAGACTTCTCTAGTGAAGAGGCTCATGAAGACCATTGACCGAGCAGGAAGAGGAACAAGCTCTTGGTGATTAAAGGAAGGCTCTTTCCCTGGCAAAGTGCCTCTGCTTTTCCTTCCATCCGCCCGCTACAGTCTCATTCTCCCCTCTAGCTCCTTGAGGTGACTAAAGCAGGTGGGGCCTCCTTTCTGGCCCCCCATTTCTTCTAAGCTATTAGCCAAAACATGCTGGCTCTTGCATATGATGAGGGGAACTGGGGGTTTGACTGAAAGGCCGTCTAGTGTAAATCATGTCACTTCATGGTCCGCTGGAGTTCTTGAGGCCACCGGTTGGGTTTGTGTGCCTCACGCTTGCTGTGTCAACATGGGCTGGCTGTAAAGCATTGCGTCAGGCTGTAATCCTGCAATTTAAAGTATGTGCCCTGCACCTCCCTACCCCAGGCATGTAGGAAGCCCATCTCATCTGACCAGGGGGATAATGTGCTTGGAAAAATGAACCTGTCAGCAGTGAAATGGGGATGTCAGCAGTGGTATTCAGACAGCATTCCTATTGGGTTTTAGCTCAAAATGGGTTTTAAATGACAATTGATGACAATGACATTTTAGATTTTTCATTTCTGGTCTAACAATAAGCACAAAACCTTACCAGAAAGCCCAAATATTAAATACACTCTTCCCAAAGACAAATCTTTCTCTCTGTGACCTCCAAAAGTGACACGTGTACCACCATGTAAGGTTGTTTGCACCCTTTTAACTGAGCAGCTTTGTAATTGTGGGAGATAATACTGTTGGGGTGTGAGGTGGTAGTCACGGAATGAAGTCTCCGAATCTTTGTTTTGTTTGCCAGGGAAGAGGGAGTATTTTTAAATATGTTTTTCTCTCTCTGTTCTATATTTCTCTTCCCTTTTTTCACCATTTGCTTTTGTCTACGTTTATAACCCCTTTCTAGACCCCAGTTTTTCTATTTATACTTCATTTACATTCTGCTGATTTATACAAAATACGTGAGGTTGCTTACAATATTATAACATATAAATCAGGAGACTGAGGCAAAACAAAAAAGAAATTAGAGAGAGAGCTTTGTAGCTGGAGTCTGAGATATTTACCACAGTTGAGCACTAAATTTGGATAGAAAAGTCTTCTAGAGGCAAAACAGAAAGCACAGTATGTCCGGGTATGGAGGTTTTCTAAATCAAAAGAGCAATCGGGCTTTTGGGTGTCTGACCTGTACCTGGTAACTCTGTAAGTTCCTTAGGGATGAGCTCTACCCACCCCCAGATCTTTTGTCACCACCACCCCCATCCCCAGAGCATCATGAGCTGTGCACAAAACTCATAGGCAAGATCTTAGCCAGACCTTGGGGCTCTGCTGGAGGAAGGAGGCTGAACCTTTCATTGTGTTCTGAAAGTTGAGCTTACTGGCGTTGGTCCCCAGGCCCACAGAGGCCACTCAGGCTGGCCTCTGAGTCAGGCTGGCCTCTAGTCCAGACTTCCATCCTGGAGAGTGAAGTGAAATCAAAGGGGTGCTTACCTGGGGAATTTCATTATCCCACGTAGGTGAAACATACCTTTTGGAACCAGGAGCCTCTTTTTAGAGAGAGCCTGGGTGAGGAGCCAGTCCTGACCTGCCTTACCATGCCAACCGCTGGCAGATGAGAAATGTTTGAATTCCCCGTGGGGATGAGAAGATGTATTATATTTTTCTGCATATCCATAGCTTCAATAGATCCTGACTTTGGGGAGAAAATGTTGACTTTCAGGACTAAATCCTTGATGCCAAACCCAGGAAGCAGGAGGCTGTGCCGTCCATTGCATTAGCCACCAGCACACGTGTCTTTTGAGCTCTTGAAATGTGACCCAAATTGAGATGAGCTGAAAGTGTGAAATAAACACCAGACTGCAAACACTGAAAAAAAAAAAGGATGGAAAATGTCTTAATAGTAACCGTGTAATGTAAAATATCTTAACATCTAATATTGGTTATACATTGAAATGATAATATTTTTTAATATATCGGGCTAAATGTTATTAACATTAAACTTCCCTATTTCTTTTCTCTTTTTAATGTAGCCCCTAGAAAATTTAAAATTAAATATGTGGTTCCCATAATATTTGTCTTGGCTACTCTGATCTAAACATCTAGAATTAAAAAACGTTTCTCAGGAGTGCCCCTTCACTGTGTCCTCTAACTCCTGTGTTCTCTCTGGTTCTCTTTCAACAGATACGACTCCACGTAGCATGTCAAGGACTACATTCATCACCAATCCCCTTATTTTTTTCCCCTTCGTACAGTTTTTTTTTATACTTGCTCACCCCAGCCATCTGCAGTACACCAGTCTCAGCTAGTTCTGAGCTATGTAGAATTTCTGTGTACAGACGCGTGCTTGGACTCTTCTCTTCCTGAGAAATCTGAGGGAGATGATTGCAGAAGGTCCATTTGCTACTTAGAACCGTTACCACTGACTCAGTCTCTGGGACGCCAGGTGGTCTCTGGACCGTCCCTGGAACCTCCCATCAGCAGTGCACTGTCCCATCTGAGTGCCCTCACGTGCCCTTCCCTGGAGGCGAACAACCAAGTGCCGTGGAGGCCGGTGAACACGCTCTCTGCCTCAACTGTCTGGTTTCCTGTAAAATAAACACATTACTTTATATTTTTAGGGGACAAAAGTGCTGCTATAGGGTTCAAAATTTTCATCCTGAACACTTTTCCGGAACAAATTACCTGAAAGAAGCATTTTGAAATATCCTGGTCACATCTTTGGATCTGTAAAATATACTTTTTAGTATGGCACCTGTTAAAATGCAAAGCAACTTTCTTTGGGGGCAGAAAAACAACCTGACAATAGCAATGTAGAATTTGTTTATCCTAACACATCTGTGTAAATGTAAAAAGTCATAGAATTCTCCTTCCAGCTGCTTGCTAGTGAACCTGCAGCGACTGGTTGTGGCCAGCCCAGTCTGAACATCATTCCTTTGGAAATGCTGAAAACGCTGTGGAGTTGGATGAGTGGAAACCAGGCTGCCTCCCTCCTCCCTGCTTCCTCCCTGGTTCTTCTGCAGCTCATACTGGGGATGGCTTCTTTACCTAGGAAACCACCTTAAGCTTGAGGGGGGTATTGCTGAAGAAATCCAGCATCATTCCAATAGTTGAAAAAGGAAGCCTGGGGGGAGGGGGAAGTAATTGACGAAATTTTACACCTCTCTATGAATAAGTTGCCATGAATAAGTTGTTATTTTAGCCCATCATCGCAGACTGTTTATTTGAACTCTTCCTTTGGCACCCAGTAGGTTTCATCTTCTTAGGCACAATTTGAAGAAATCAGTATAGATGGATGTTTTTACATTTAGCTGTTACTTTTTTCAAATACATGAATGTTACTTCCATTTATGCAAGTAGTACAGTTTTCAAGGAAAGGGACAAAGATTGAATTAAGTTGGTCTTTTGTGCTGCTAATTGTTTTGACAAGTTTGGGGGTAAGTCAATGACATCCAAACCAATCTCAGTGAAAGCACCCATCCTGTCATGGTGCATGGTGCCCAGGATAAGTGAGCTGGCACTGCCCCGGCAGCTGTCACTACTGGAATGAAAAGTGTGCCAGGGGAGACTTGGGGTTTTATGTATGGCTGTGTGGGTCAAAGATAATTTTTGTGTGTGTGTGTCTAAATGTGTAAAAAGTGCTAAGGATTGTGCAACTTTGCACTGGCTTCTAGATTCTTCTTGTATAAAATTTCCCTAACAAAGGAAACCGGCTTTGACTTAATTTATTTGTTAAATGTTGCACTTTGTTTATATGTGTCTTGCTTTGGGGAGGAGAGAGGGGGGGATTAATTCTCTTAAAGTATTTATTTCATAAAGATGGCAATTTTGCATTCATTTAAACATTTTTTTTATTCTATTTGATTTTGTTGCCAGTGCCTGCTGAATACAACTGCTCAGTTGCTATTTGCAGTCTGATAGAAAGGTCCTTGTAGGGTGGGTTTTGCAAACGTTATCAAGTAATAACATATGCTGCATAACTTTGTTAATACGTTTGCCTCTGCAGAAGCTAAAACATTGGTCTTTGAGAGGACTGCCAATTAGTAATTGTCATGCCACTCTCTCTGTTGTGCGGCTGTATTACTTGGTGTTTGGAAATGGAACAAAGGTCAGTAATTTTTCTTTTTTTCTTTTTTTTGGCTCTTGTTAATATCCATCATAAAATGGATTATTTTAGATTCTTTCCAGAGTAATTTTTCCCTTGGTACCCTTCTTCTACTTCTAAAGAATTTCTTGGCCCTTTCATCTTTCAAAATAAATATTCACTTGTAGTCGTGTATTACTTGATCTCAACAAGGGACTGACAAAATTTGCTTTACTTTTATTCACAGAGAAAGTTGGCTTTGATGTCTCTTAAAGATAATTCTGCTAGTTGCTGATCAGCCAGTCAGTTCACCTAGCTTTAGTCTTTATAGGACCTCTAATCTGATTTTCCTATACTGTGACTAAAAGGTAGGCAGATTATGGGACTAGATTATATAGTATATTCAAGTGGATACCTATTACTTTGTACAATAAGCCGCTTATTATATTAGTTTTCTGTAGGCTACTTTTAAAAAAAGTCACAATTTACAGTTTTTATTTTTATTTTTTTAGATATTGCTCCCTCTGCTTTGAATACAAAACCCCACACTTCTGAAGGGCTAAGGCTGTGATTATATTTTTGGTGGGATGCTGCTTTTTGTGGGTGTGTGTGTGCGTGCATCTTTTTGTCTTCTGTGAATAATTTTGTGTTTCATGCTACTTCTTGAAAGTTTACTCTTGGATGTTGTAAGAAAACAGCCCGATGGCTTATACCAACAATCCCTCCCTGCAGGGCGGTGTGTTGCTACATTAGAGGAATGCTATTTGAGATATCGTGATTTATTGTTGGGAATTCAAATATATTCATGCCAAATGTGTTTTGATCATTTACTAGAGAATTCTGTACACATGCATTGTTTCTTGAAATGCTATATACACTTTGCTTTTGTTGAACAGGCAGCAGTAGGCAGAACAATGAGTGGATTAAGACTTCCAGAGGAAATAGAATCGTATGACAAAGAAAATCAGAATTTATAGAAATACTGGGATAAATGAAGAAAGAAAGAAGTTTGTCTAGAATGTAGCATCTAGTGACTTTTTGAAGCCCTCAAGTTTATATAAGGAAGCTCCACTTTTCCTATATTAATAACTGAAAGCAAATAAAAGTTCTTAACAATCCCCTCTTTTGAAGTGCATTTTTTAGCAGGGCAGGAGACATTTGGACTCTAGCTATATGACATATTGGGTCAGTTTTTCATTGCAGGGAACAGGGGGGAAGATTTCACTTCACTATCTCATCCCAAATAGCTTGAGCAAGCTAAAGGAACCATCATCGTCTCAAATTGCTTCATTTAACGCTAACGAGGTAGACTTTTTAAACAAAAGTATTGAATAAGGGTCAGGTAACTACCGAAGGAGGCACTACTCCACGAAGTCTACTCACTTACTTAAAAATTGTGTATCACTTTTAAATACTTTTCATTGTGTGCAGATCTAAGGGGAATAGGGCATTCTGTAGAATTATCCATGTCTAGTTTGTAAAGTGTGTTGTGTGTACTGCAGATGTGTGTTGGGCTTTCTGTACCTGTACAGTAGCTTTCGTTAAAAAACATTGTGGACAAACTTGTCTTGGGGGTTTGAGGGGGAGAGTGGCCGTTTATACCAAGTAACGTTGTACTATAGTCCATGTAACAAAAGTCCTGGAGGTAACCCTCCCCTGGCCCGTGGAAAATTTTGGTTATCTTCTAGGTTCGAAAATGAAGATATCTGGATACTCTGGCAGACTGCATGTTGTATAATTTGAAAAATACTAAAAGTGGAAAATAAAATTGAATTAAACTTTGGCTGGTCTTTTTTCCTTACTTGGGTCACCCGGAGGCACTCACAGTGAAGGCGTCAGGATGAGCCATTTTTCTGGCCTCAAAGGAGTTTCTTTCAAGTGGGCAGCTGCTCAAATCCGCAGCATAAGCGAAGTCAACCTTGACCCTCTTTTACCTGAATAGCTGCTTGAATTTTATTTTTTCCTTGAGGAACTAAGAAAACTTGACATTTGTTCCTTCCGCTCTGAAAGATTGTGACTGATGTAAAAAAGGGATTAAATTAAAGCTCAGTAGACCCTGCGTTTTAGCTGAATTTCCTCTCGCCTAAGAAGGGCATTTATTCTAATTTTGCATTTTAGAGCAATTGTCATTCTCCTAATAAAATGTAGCCCTGTATGCATCTGCTGAAAGGTTACTGACATCTTTTGAGAAGGATTGGGGTGTTCAGGTTCCTGTTGAACCCACTGATTCTTAGTATTACTGTCCAGCTCTGAGATGGTATGAGAGGTCCCCATGTTTAAGCCTTTTGAGATAACTAATGTTGGGACACAGGGTTTTATTTGCTCTCTTAACAAGGAGACTGCCCCACCAGGTCACTGGAAACAGGACCATGCATGACATAGTGTGGGTAAAGCATCCTTGCTCTTGTTCCTGGTTTGGTTAATGATGCGTGAGCGCCAGACTCTAGACTTCTTTGCCATTATCAGTTAAAAAAAGGATGGATGCCAAATGAACAGTTTCTGTGTGTCATGGAGGGCACTGAAAATAGCGTGCTTTCATAATGTCTTAGCCTTCTTTCTTGAAGTTGTTATTCTCCAAAGAACTTGCAAGAGGCAGTTTCCAGATACCAGACTGTTAAAGGTGACTTGTATAGTCAACTTCAAATGTGGTGGATGGATATTCAGGCTAAAGCTCAATTCTTTTTTTTTTTTTTTTTTTTGAGACAGAGCCTCAAGCTATCCCCCTGGGTAGTGTGTTACGGCATCACAGCTCACAGCAACCTTCAACTCCTGGGCTCAAGCGAGTCTCCTGCCTCAGCCTCCCAAGTTGCTGGGACCACAGGCGCCCACCACAACGCCTGGCTATTTTTTTTTGGTTGCAGCCATCATTGTTGTTTGGTGGGCCTGGGCTGGATTCAAACCCGCCACCTTAGGTGTATGTGGCTGGTGCCTTAGCTACTTGAGCCATAGGCACTGAGCCATAAAGCTCGATTCTTTCAGAAAGAACCAGATTACAAAGCAAATTTTAATATCAGTGCGAAATGACGCCCACAGGTCCCAGAACACAGGGGCTCTGCAATGCAGCAGGACTGTGTTGACACCCGGTGCTGTCTTTGTTCCTGAGAGCCTTTCTCAGGGTTTCCTGTTCCACCCAGCTCTCCTCTGGCTTTGCCTGGGAAGCACAGAGCTGGGCATCTGTGGGAGAAAGTGGATGTGAAGCAATGATCTGCAAAAGTAATTACTGGTGACGTGAGTATTGGCAGGCTTGCTTCTAGCATTTGTGACAGGTCACGTCTTGTGGTTTGTCTTGAGCACATAATACATTGAACAGGAGTAGGAGTCATCTCTCAGGTGACACATCAGTTAAAAATGTGGGCTCACTTAAAACGCATCTGAACCCTGGGAGTTTTACTTCCCATTGGCGTTTGGTGGTTCTTTATCCCCTCTGCAAAGCACAATCTCTATGGTTTCATGGGGGTCAAGATAATTCTAAAAACATTGGGTAATCCCAGTTGGAAATTTTTCTGCTTGCAGTGCCCTGGATGGCAAAGGTTGGAATTCTCCATCTGCCTTGCTCCCCGGTGCCAAAGGAGTTTCTGTTCCAGACTCCCAGGAGACACTCTCTCCAGGCCTAGCCCCTTCCAAACCATCACCCTTCCCCATACCCAGACTGCCAATGATTCTCATAAAGCTTTTCAAAAAGATTTCCCTACAACAATGCTGTATTCCTTCAGAATGTAAATGAAATCAGAGAAATTGACAGACTGGTTCCAGACCTGTAACAGTATGGGGATCTCATCATGCTGGGAAAGCTACAGTAAACAGTCAATTAATTTGAGAGACTACTCTGGCTGTGTGCCAGACACTGTTTTAACTGCTTTACATGTAATAATCCATCTAATCCTCCTAATAATCCCATGAGGTAGACATCACTATCTCCCCTGTACAGGTTAGGAGACAGGCACAGAGAGGTGAAGTAGCTCGCCTAAAGTCTCACAGCTGGCAAAAGGGGCCGGGATTGAAACCCACACCGTCTGGTCCTAAGGTTTGTACTGTCAACAGCTAGTCATAATGCCTCTCCAAATAGTGATGACATCTATGTATGTATGTATATTTATAGTGCTAGACAGTTATAGAGAGCAGTACATACACAAATATGGAAACCAGCAAACAGTCTCCAAAACCATTTTGTAAAGAATTTACACACAGATTTCTACTTTTGCAACTTTTGTGTTCTCTTTCACTGGGATCTGAGACCTCATTGTTATTTGAATTACTCTCAGCAATCAAATGCATCTAGGAAAGAATCGAAGTAATAATCAAGGAGGATGCCTCACAGCGAGGTGCCTAATAATGCCAAACTCTGCTGCCTGGCTGCCTCGCAGACAGCCCTGGTCTGAATATTTTTCATACATAACATGCTTAGAAGTGCAGCAGTCACGTCTGTCAGTTTGCAAACTGTCAGAAGAATTGAACTTACTATCCACATTGATTTTTTTTTTCTCTAGGACACATTCTCAAGGTCTGCATGTTTAAATGTACATACAGCCGATATTCCTGTGCTTTTTTCTTTTGAGACAGAGTCTCACTATGTTGCCCTTGGCAGACTGCTGTGACATCACAGCTCACAGCAACTTCAAACTCTTGGGCTTAAGCAATTCTCTTGCCTCAGCCTCCCTAGTAGCTGGGACTACAGGCGTCCCCTACAACGCCCAGCTATTTTTTGGTTACAGTTGTTATTATTGTCTTTTTTCAGCTGACCTGGGCTGGACTTGAATCTGCCAGCTTTGGGTATGTGGTAGGTGGCCTACTCACTGAGCCAGGGTGCTGAGCCCCTGTGCTTGCTTTTTTTTTTTAAGGAAAAATCTTTCAGTTCTCTCTTGCCCACCTGGCTCTCAGGGAAGGTGTGATTTTGGTACTCAATGGTGTGAGACCGTGGAGGAGGCTGCCCCCTGCCTCACCTCCCGTCCTGTCACAGTGATTAACAGGGTCTCATTTTAGAGCTTTAGGTTTCAGACATGCCACTCATTACACTTGTGCACGTGCAAGTGCCAACACAGGAGGGAGAAACAACTGGGGTTCCCTTGCGAGCTCCCGCTTTACCACAGACCCCCTTTATCTGCACATCTCTGGCTGAGGATGTTTCTGATGAGCTACCGAGGGTTGGGAAGGACAGGCTGGTGGCGGATGTGCTGAGATGACAGGATTCTAACTCCCCCAGCCCTGCAGTGCTGGGTATCAGGCAGTGATACTACTGAGTAATTCTACAATGGCAAGAGTGATTCCCCTGGGACCTGGATCCGACTCTCAGCTTCCCACCAACAGCTGGGGGACCATGGTCAAGAGTCCCAGTGGCCTCACCCCCAGCCCTAAGTTGTGGGGGTTTATCACTCTGCCCTCTGTTCTTCACAACGCAGTGTGAGAACTGTAGGAAGTCATTTTGTAAAGTGCTACTCAAATATAAGGGGTTGTTAATTGTCACCACCTTCCTAGGAGAAGGTATTTTCACCTAGGACCCCAGCTGCTGCCCATCGCAATACTCAGGAAGAGGAGACAGTGGGGAGGGGCTGGAGCCACACGACTCTACTGGTGACATCAGCCTATTGGCAGCACCCTGTTCAGGGTTCTTTGTCTTCCCACCATCTCAGTCCACTTGGGCTGCTATGTACAAGTACCATTGACTGGGAGGCTTATAAACAAAGAAATTTATGTCTCCTTGTCTGGAGGTTAGAAGTCTAAGATCAGGATGCAGTACGGTCAGGTTCTAGGGAGGTCTCTCCTCCAGTTGCAGACCTCTTGCTAGGGACTCCTGACCTCTCGCTGGGTCCCCACCTGGTGGAAAGAAGGCTTAAGCTCTCTTGGATCACAATCATAGCTGGTCCTTCACATGCACTGCTGGAATCTCTTATAAGGAACGGATGAGAGTGGTATTATTCTCCCCATATACAGATGAAGAAACTGAGGGAGGTATGGAGAGCTTCAGTGAGTTGCCCAACATCACAGAGCTAGGAAGGGTGAAGCTGGCTCTAGAGTCCAATTCTTACCTGAGGCGGAACTTTCCTGGGGTCACAGGGTTGCCGAGGAACACAGACGCTGGAAGTGTGCCTCACTTCCAGATCTGAGTTCATTCCCAGATCTAAACTACCTCACACAGACCAGGCGAAATCTCGATGTGCAAAGCCTTCTGCAAAAATGTTGGCATTCATTCATTCCCTCAACAAATATTTGAGCACCTGGCTTATATTCAGCATTGTTTTCAGAGCTGGGGGGAAGTGGTGAAGAAGAGGAGAGTCTTCATTTCCTTAGAGGCAAATTATAAAGAAGTGAACAACCGTGCAAAGGCCCTGGGGAAGGATTTTACTTGATATGTCAGTTGTAAAAGAACTTTGGTTTTACACAAAGAATTTTCTCCACACTGTTTTTTTTTTCAGTGTCTCATTTACCTATCAAATTAAAAGGATAATGAGTATGTTTGTGTAGCCTTCAAAAGTAAGAAGTAAACTGGAGTAATCAAGGATTTCTTTCCTGGATCTAGAAATACATTGCCAAAGGCATTTTGACACTTATTTTTGTAGCCAGCAATTTTGTGAGCAGACACCGCAGCCCACACTTGAGTGCTTGCTCTGAAACCCAAGTAAAAGAGGGTAAGCACCTTCCCAGCTGCTGGGTTTTAGACAGCCAAGCAAATTCGCTCTAATACGCAGGCCCCAAGGGTGTAAAATACTGAGAGATAAGCATGGAAAACCTGATTTGCTGCCCAGCCTCAGTGCCCAGCACAGACCGAGGGGGCCACCTGCATCCCTGTATCGTCTTTTTCTCAGGGAGATGGAGCTGCTGCAGCGTGCCACCTCGGAAAATCTGCCTGCTGCCCTGGTACGTGAGAGGGATGCCCAACACACTTTGGGAAGGTTATTTTAGCTTTTTGCTACATCAGGATTCTGTGATTGGTGAACATAAAAAAAAAATCCAAAGAAAACATACCTCATTGCCTGCCCTTTGTAAGCACAAAGAGACAATTTCACTTTCAGAGAAGATTCTGGATTTTGTCTGATTATTCTTTAGCGTCCCTGAAGCATATCTTTGATAACCCCTTTTGCTGCAGTGGCTGCCCGCCCTGTTCTTATGTCAGACTCAGCTCCTGCCAAGGTCTGCTAGGAAAGAAATTTCTCTCACTGTGGCGCTCACACAACTAAATGCCACTGGCTGAAATTTCCTGTCAAGTCCCCTGGCCAGTGTCTAATTAGTGTGTGGCTTTAGGAAGTGGGAGAAAAGGTCTACGTTTTTGAAGATCATGAGAACAAGTTAGCTGAATAGTCTCAGTACAAATAATAACGCTAGCTACAAGGAGTACGTGTATTTGTGTGTGTGTGTGTGTGTGTGCGTGTGTCATGAGGTATTAGCAATTCTGTCAAGAAAGGTCTTGCCTTCTTTAAAGGGCTAATAAATAAAAGGCTGCTACATCTTTTATTTTCCTCTTAAGAGAAGTCTGATTTGGCCAGGCATGGTGGCTCATGCCTGTAATCCTAGCACTCTGGGATGCCAAGGTGGGAGGACTGCTTGAGCTCAGGAACTCAAGACCAGCCTGAGCAAGAGAGTAAGACTCCATCTCTGCTAAAAATAAAAAAATTAGCCAGGTGTGGTGGTGGGTGCCTGTAGTCCCAGCTGCTCTGGAGGCTGAGGCAGGAGCATCGCTTGAACTCAGGAGTTTGAGGTTGCTGTGTGCTAGGCTGACAGCATGGCACCCTAGCCTGGGCAGCAGAGTGAGATTCTGTCTCAAAAAAATCAAAAAAGAGAAGCCTGAATTTGTCTGGGTGTGGTGATTCATGACAGTAATCCCAGCATTACTGTTATTTTTTTTAACAGTACTGCCCAGTTATTTTTTTTTTATTATTATCATTCTTGTCTAGTAGGCCTGGGTCAATTCAAACCTACCAGCCCCGGTATATGTGGCCAGCGCCCTAACTACAAAAACAAAATAAGAAAATTAGCTAGATGTTGTGGTGGTGCACACATGTAGCTGTAGTCCAGCTACTCAGGAGGCTGAGGCAGGAGGATCACTTGAGCCCAAGATTTTGAGGTTGCTATGAGCTATGATGATACCACTGAACTCAAGCCTTGGAAACAGAGGAAGACCCTATTTCAAAAAAAAAAAAAAAAAAAGGGATGATTTTGTTTTCAGGGCTCCTCCTTGTGTGAACCAGGGCTCTGAGGAGTGACATTTCTCTTTCTCTGTTGAAATGCAGTGAAGGCTTGCCTTAGAGAGAAGGGAGGCTCCTTGGCAGCTGGGGGGTGGAAGCTGTTTCAAGCTGTCCAAATTTCGAGGCCTATTTCCTGACTTATGAAATGAGAGGGTTGGATGAGGTCAGTTTCCCAGGTTTGTCTGTAGGTGAGTAGCAAAAACCACTTTGTTCTCCTGAATTATAATGTTCAGGAATGATCTGTGTCAAGCAGGCATACAGGTGATCCTCAAGGATGTTTCAGAATGGGCATCTGCATAGTATCCAACAATTGCGGCTAAGTGTGGAAGGCAGTGACTGCCAACTTTTCTTCTTCTTCTTTCTTTTTTTTTTGAGACAGAGTCTCACTACGTCACTTTTGGTTGAGTGTCATGGCATCACAGCTCACAGCAACCTCAAACTTTTGGGCTTAAGCAGTTCTCTTGCCCCAGTTTCCTAAGTAGCTGGGACTACAGGCACCCACCACAATGCCCAGTTATTATTTTTTTTATTATTATTATCATTCTTGTCTAGTAGGCCTGGGTCAGGTTCAAACCTACCAGCCCCGGTATATGTGGCCGGCGCCCTAACTACTGAGCTATGATTGGCGAGCCCTGTGAACTCTTCTTGACATCAAACTTCTTTGCAAGTCTGAGGACAGCTGTGGATGCTCTCTTTAGGAAAAATGTATGTACATACAGAATATTAAGTTCAGTTCCAGGATCTGTGGGCTTTGATTAAAAATCCCAGCTCTCGAGTCAACTCTCAAAAGAGAATCTGAGCAAAGTAGCTGCTCACTATACGCTAGTTAGTCCTAGGTAGTCTCTCAGCTTTTCTATGATTTACTAATACTATCTCATTTTATAGACAGAAAACTGAGGCATAGAGAGGTTAAAGTATCTTCTAAGTGGTCTCTGGATTTGGACCCAAACAGTCTTATGCTAGGCCCAGTGAACTTAAATTCTGAGTTGGCTAATAGAGTGATTATCAGTTTTTCCTGCCTAAATTCATAGCTCTTTCTGGTGCTATTTCTGGCTACTTCCCTACACCTCTCCATATTATTTATAATTAATTGAGGATCAGTTATGTACCAGGAGCATTGTATACATTGTCTTATTGAAAAATGTGCTCAGAAAATGATGTACAGTCTTCATATACACATTAAGTCCTAAGTAAAGGCAGGAAAAAACTAGGAAGGTAAATATATCCCGAGGCACAGAAATTTGGGGGGGCTGTTTCTTCCTTGGATAATTTCCACCTCATTGTACTGTCAGAGAACTAGAGATAGGAAAGAAACTGAAGATTTCCTAGTTCAAATTTCACTTTCCTAGGGAAGAGCAGGAAAATAGTAACAAACAGCTATTTATGAGGATTAGTGAATTCATTCTAGAGTCTTAAGAAGTCTGCCAATGATTTTGTTCCTATTTTGTCCCACTTTAATGTCACTTGAACTGGCTCTCTTCACACTGCTAGTCAGAGCCCCGTTAATGATGGTGAGAACACCATCCCCCAGCCGGTACTTTGTGCTGGCGTTGTGCTCAAGTACTTCACAAGCATTATTTTCACTGAAATAGTTCATGTTTCAGATTCTCCTTTTAAACAAAAAGTTTTAAGCAGAGGTCTTGTCTGATTTAATGGCTGCACATTTTCCAAGTAGGAAAAGTGCCTGACTGAGGAACATGCCCAAGGCTACCAGCAAGCATAGCAGAGAGGGGGAGGGAGGAAGGGAGCCAGAGAGACAGAGGGAGAGGAAACAGGATGGGGAAGGGAGAGTGCACCACGTGTGCATAGGTGAGCACCAGGGCAGAATTTGTGTCTTCCTGGTGATTCTCCAGCCTGGCTGGGTGGCATCACTCACCAGGCTGGCCCAGTCAAGATCACACACATAACAGAGGATCCCAAGGATCACATGATCCACTGACGGAAACCAACATTCTCCTTGCTCAACCACAACTGCTGATGCAACTGGCTGTCCCGAAGGGCAGGCCCCACCAAAGCCCTGCCTTGAACACCAGCCTCTCCGCCCACCACAGAGGGGCAGGCACACCTAGGTGGGGCATCCTCTGTAGCATCTTTCCAGGGTGGCCTTGCCCAGTGTGATGTGGCCAGCCAGGCAACACCACGTCTGAAACAGCCATCTATGCAGGACTCATGATGAAGGTGGGGCTGGCGGGGGAGGGTCCCTGTCTTGAGAGTGTTGGGTGTGTTTAGGGGAGCACACTTGGCCCTGACTTCACCCTAACCGAGAGCCTCCAGTCTTGGGCTTGAAGTTTTCATGAATAGTCACAGAAGTGTATTGAAATAGTCACAAGAAGGCATGCTCTCCATGCAACTTTAAAATTGTATGGTGTTCCGTGAAGTGAAATGGATTTTTTTGTGTGCCCTGAAATTAATGTGAGAGTAGCAGCACCACAAGGCCATTTGTTAGTTAAATGGAACACAAAAAATATACTACTCTGTTTTTGCAGCTGTCAGGGGCTTCAGTAAATGCAAGTGGCTCAGGTAATGTTTGATCCTGAGAGGCCTAGAAAGGTCTCAGCAGAAGACTAAACCCAACTCCCATTTCTACAGAAATTCTGTCCCCAGCTAAGTTAACCCTACCAGCACCTCAAAGGTCCCAGGTCCGTCTTCTGTCTTTAGGACTGTAGACCTGGGCCCCAGGCTCAGCTCTCCTACCAGCTGTGGGATCTTGGATCAGTCAGCCAAACGTTGGGCTGTGTTTTCACTGTGCGGGGCTGGCAGGACAGTGTTATATTTCAGAGTTCCTCTGCCTGTGACATCTTTAGAAGTTAAATATTTGCTTGACCACTTAGAAAGGTACCCTGAGAGTGCAGACCTCCCACAAGCCAGCTGCCTGGCTGGAAGTGGTTGGGGGAGTAAGCAGTTAAAAGGGGACAGATGGCCTGAAGGCCAGGAGCTTGACTTTGGGCTCTCTCTCAAAAGACAGGAGGGATACCAGAGCAACTCCCGGCATGAGGCTAGGCTCAAAAGATTGGGTCGCACCTTCTGTACCAAGTATTAACTGAGCACCTGTTCGAAGTTCTGGGGATTCAATGCAGGACAGGTGAGGTTCCTGCCCCTTCCTGGGGCTTACAGGCTGGGGCTAGGAAGGACATCCTTATCTGAAATTATTTACAGCTTAACGCCATTATATATGTTATATATATAATCTCTCTCTACACACACACACACACACACATGTCTTGAGAGTGTTGGGTCTGTTTAGGGGAGGGCACTTGGCCCTGACTTCACCCTAACTGAGACACAGAGAGAGGGAGTTCATCGTTTGAAGAGTGGGTAAGGTGGAGATGAGGTAGGATGGAAACTGTCAGAAAAGGCCTTTCTGAGTTCCTCAGTTCTCAACTAACTCACCGGCAGCCTTGGCCCAATCATTTTCACTCTCAAGGTCTGCGGTCCGGGTTGCTACATCCCACAAGAGAGGGGGACTGGGCTCCCCACTCTTCGGGTTGCTACATCCCACAGAGGAAGGGATTGGGCTCCCCCCTCTTCGCCTGGGCGGATTTATGTGCTCTGTGTTCCATTTCCTGAGCTGGCCAGGCTGGGTGGGAACAGGCTCCCCAAGCACTAACCGACCCAGGTGTCACCTAACGCACAGCCACCGGGCCTCCCTTCATCCTCGCGGAGGACCTCTGCGCTCTGCGGTGTCCCGGCGGAGCGGGGACTCCAGCTGCTCCCTCGCGGGTGGGGCTCCCCTGGCCGGGCCCGCCCGTCCCCCTCCCGGGCGCCCCCGGTGGCTCAGGGCGGGGAGGAGGCGCGCCCCGCCCCGCGCCCCGGCAGCCAACTAAGGTTCCCTCCCCGCAGGCGCGCTCCGAGCCGGGCCGGAGCCGGGCCAGGGCGCCGAGAGGCCGGGCGAGCGCGGGCTGCGCAGGTGAGCGGGGCGGCGGAGCGGGCTGGGGGCGGAGGGCCCTTCGGGGCGGGATCACCCCGCGCTGGCACCCTGCGGGGACCCGCGGCCGGGAGCGCGGAGAGAGCAAGGAGCTCGCGGGGCTGCGGCGCAGCGGAGGGGTCGGGGTCCTTGTCGCTGCCCCAGGGCGAGCAGCTGCCAACATCTGGATCCCGCACGACTGGGACCCGGGCAGGACTGGAGCTGCCTGCGCCTCTAAATGCCCTGGGGCAGCTGGACGGAGCGGCGAGGCTGGGGGAGCCCGGACTGCTCGGAGGGAGGGGGCGCGGGGCTGGGCCGGGGGTCGGGAGAGCGAGCGCGCTCCTGCCGTTCCCTCTGCGGCTCTTCGCACTGGCCCGGCGCGGTACTGCTGCTCCCCCGCCGGCCCTGTACTTTGAGTGTTGAACAACCAGCCTCCCTTCGCGTTGGTTAGTTACCTGGTGCTTCGGCAAAGCCGGATCTGCGAGGCTGCTCTGACTCCAGGGGCTTAGCTTGTTAGCCTGCAGTCTGTGTGCCTTGGGGCGCTTTGCGGGGTGGGCTGGGGGCTTCCACCTCTCAGGGCCTGCTGATCAGAGAGAAAGTGGGCAAAGTCTAGAATGCTGTTTAAATTCCAGTAGCTAGCTGTCTGACCTTGAGCAAGTTACTTCACTGCTCTGAGCTTGTTTCCTTAAGGGTAAAATGGGTATTATAATAGTTACAATAGCTTTAAGTTACATGATGTTAATAAAGAACCTAGCATACTGCTTCATGAAACTTCTCTTCATTTTCCCCGTTTGTATTCACCTAACACTTTATGACTCCCAGAAGTCCCCACACCTTTCTGAAGAGACGGAAGGTCCAAGGGAACAGGGTTAGCCTCCTCTAAGAGGGAAGCGTGGCGGAGGCGTGGTGTGTGTGTTGGGGGTGGGTGGGCATTCTTCACCTCTCTGACTGGTGGCTAGACTTCTCCGGACACCATCCCGGAGGCCAAGATGAGAGGTGCCAGTGTACAGGTTCGGCAGGAGGAAAGGGTGTTATTACTGTGCTCTTAGCCTTACCTATTCTGTTAGAATTCTTGTCTTTGGGTTGGGTTTTGGTCATTTGAAAACTGCCTTTATGCAATGTAGGAATTGATTGGGTCACATAAATGAGAAGACAGGGGGTTTTAGCTCAATCCATAGCTAGATCCAGGGGCTCCTATATGGATCCGGGGCTAGCTCTCTTTTCCTCTCTCCCTCCTTCCTTCCTCCCTCTCTCTCTCTCCCTCTCCCCCATCTTCCTCTTTCCATTTCCTCCATGCATATAACAAATCTTATTGATACTCTTGACCAAAGCCAAGCCATCTTGGCAGACAGGAGTGGGCACATTACCCAGGTGACACCAAGTTCAGCCTCTGTAATAGTCCCATCTCAGCAGCAGGGGATTGGGAGTAGGGGGCAGTTCTGGCCAGACAGAAGAGGGCTTGCCCATTACACTTGTCTGTCTTTGCTTACCAACACCTAGGAAATCTATAGTAGAGTGTAGACAGCCTGGGTCTACACATTCACAGCCTGGGTCACATTCTGTCAGAGAAAATTTTATCCAAAACACAGAAAACATCCTGTGTGTCCATCCTTTTATTCATTATTGCTTTTCTGTTTATTCATTCATTCAATATTTAATAAAGGCCCAAGTGGGCTTGGTGCCCATAGCTCAGTGGTTAGGGTGTTGGCCACATATACCAGGCCTTGTATCACCTGTGTATGGCCGGTTCAAATGCAGCCCGGGCCTCTAAACAACAACAACAAAAATAGCCAGGCATCGTGGCCAGTGCCTGTAATTTCAGACTTGTGAGGCTGAGACAACAGTATCGCTTAAGCCCAAGAGTTTGAGGTTGCTGTGAGCTGTGAAGCCATGGCACTCTACGAGGGCAACATAGTGAGACTCTGTCTCAAAATAAATAAATAAATACCCAACTGTATGTCAGGGCCTCTGGCAAGGGAGAAAATGCTTGCTTTTGAGAAGTTCGCAGTCTAGTTGGAAAGACAGATGCACAGATAACGTTGTCTGGGACAGCTTTTCGGTCTGGGGATACAGTGAAGACTTCCAAGGAGACTGTGTTGAGCTCTACATTGGAAATGAGTAAAAGTTGGAGAAAAAGTTGAGAAACTTTCTAGGCCATGTGCTAGGGTATCAGCAAGAGTACTTTCTGTTGTAAAGAACAACAATTTAGGCTAGTTTACTGTCTTGCATAGGAGATTTGAAGGTAGGCAGACAGTGTGGTTACGGTGCTTGGTTGGCTTCTAAAAAAATTCTCTTGGTTTTCCCCGCCCTCCACAGGGTTACTGGAATTCTATCATGACTTCACTTGACACCATCCAAGGCAGAAAGAGAAAGATAGAGATCGTTTTTTCAGTCTTTCTCTAGATAACAAATGATAAAATTTCCCAGAAGTTCCCTGTGCTGTTGGCACAGGGTCAGAATGATCAGAATGGCCAAACATTTCATCCCTAAACCAGTCAGTTGCTGGTCAAGGAGAAGAGGGTGGCTGTGATTATTTTGTCTAAGAATCTTCTGGAGCTGGGGGAGGAGCTCACCTTCCCTGAGGAGCTCACCTTCCCTAAGGACATTCATGCCTGGTATCTGAATACAGTTGTCATTTAGTCAGCAAGGGAGAAAATGAGAGTGCCTCTTGGGCTGTGAGGGAGGCAGTCCACCGTGTTACCCATGGGTGGTGACAGGTGATGCGAGGCCTGGCACAGATGGGTAACTAGGGAAAGTTCAGTACCATAGGAGAAGCATGGGGTGTGGCTAAGGGAGAGAAAAGAACTGAGGCTGGAAAAGCAGGCAAAGACAGGAGTACTTTGTGATACTCCACTGTGAGTGTCACGAAGAAGTGGAGAGAATCTTGGTCTCATTCCCTAACATGCTTACCCTGGAAACCTGCAAAGGTTTTCAGAGTTTTGCATGCTCCATTAGTAACAGCAGCATGGCTCACCCTGTGGTGGAGATTCTCAAGGGGTGGTCTGGGGTGGAGGCATTTCAGGGAGGCCATGTGTATTTTGAGAAGCCTGGTACCTCCCCTAAACCCCTTTGGGAAAACTTGTTTGCCCTAAATTGTGTTTGTTTCAGTGTTATAGTCTGAAAGGCCAGGCCTTGGTTAAGAGACAGTTAATGGGAGAGCCTGGACTAGAAAACAAATTTCCTGTCCCTAAATCCAATGAGTGACTGGAAGGAAACCAGCTTCTACCAATGAACGGCTTTTAAATCATCTGGCCTAGGGCCAGGTGCTGTGGCTCAAGCCTGTAATCTTGGCACTCTGGAAGGCCAAGGCAGGTGGATTGCCTGAGCTCACAGGTTCCAGACCAGCCCCAGCAAGAGCAAAACCCTGTCTCTAAGAATAGCTGGGTATTGTGGCAGGCGCCTATATCCCAGCTACTGGGGAGGCTGAAGGAAGAGAATCACTTGAGCCCAGGAGTTTGAGGTTGCTGTGAGCTCTGAAGCCAGGGCACTCTACTGAGGGTGAGAAAGTGAGACTCTGTCTCAAAAAAAAAAAAAATCATCTAGCTTGTTTTCATTTGAAGCACGAAGTGAGTGCTGCCCTTTGTTTCCATCTGATATGGTGGGTGTTAGTGGACATTTGGGTTTAGATTGGGTAACTAGGGATGCTCCTTTCCAATACTTCCATCCTCAATACCTAGTTAGCACAGAAATTGGCAAAAAGACCTGGTCACTAATTCTGGAAGAAAGGCATGGGTGGAGGGCCTAATATTTTGTTGTTTCCCTAGCAGTCCTGCCATGGGCTGGCTAGGATCACCGGAAGAATGTGAAGGAATGAGGTAGAGAGAGATGCTGTAGGCAGGTCATTCATTCCACAATATTTATTGAGGGCCTACTGTGTGCCAGACATTGTTCTGGGTGTTGAGGATATAAGAATATGTAAGAAGACAAAGTCCTTGTTCTCATGGACCTTGTATCCTACTGGGTGAAGACATTTATTCATGTTGTGTCTAATATGTCAGATACTGTAAGTACTGTAATGAAAAATAAAATAGGTTCTAGCTCGGCATCTATAGTACAGTGGACACTGTACTACGCCAGCCACATACACCAAGGATGGCAGGTTGGAACCCGGCCCAGGCCAGCTAAAAACAACAATGACAACTGCAACGAAAAATAGCTGGGCGTTGTGGTGGATTCTATAGTCCCAGCTACTTGAGAGGCTGAGACAAGAGAATTACTTAAGCCCAAGAGCTGGAGATTGCTGTGAGCTGTGACGCCACAGCACTCTACCAAGGGCGACATAGTGAGACTCTGTTTCAACAGCAACAACAAAATAAAAATAAAATAGGTTCATAAAGAAAGAAATATAGTCACTGGAGATAAGCTGGATGTAGTGCTGGAAATCTTCATGGTTTATTCTCTCTTGTTTCCAGATGAGAAATATGGTCTGGGGCCAAAAATCCCAGATGGTCACTTGGAAAAAGGTTAAACATTGAATAACTTGGTCTTACCGGATTTCTTTCATGTAGAATCTCTTTGTTTGTTATACCTCACATTGTTCCTAAACATAATTTAGAATGGCTTACAAAAACATGGTACCAGGTGACGAGAAATATATGAAGAAATATGAGCAAAGGGAAAATAAGGGTCATTTCTTTCATCGTTGTGTTCCAGAATTGTTTAGTTTGGGTAGCAGAGGAAGGAGGAAGTATGTTGATTAAAACTGTGGTGATTCATGCTTAGGTGTTCCTTATTTAAAAGATGAGACAACAAATTTTGATTCTTAGGAACTTATAACTTTTCTTGGTGTTTAGAGAAGCAATTTTGTGTGATAGGAAAAATAGTTTCTTTACTAAGGACTTAGATGAAATATATCTCCTGAGTACAAAGAAAAGTTTCTTTGATGCACTTTATACTGACAAAAATGATTAAAGTTTAACAGGATTAATAATTCCAAGGTCAAGTAATCGGGTACAAATGAGAATTGGTGAGAAGTTATATTTGGACCCATTACTGACCAGAGAAAATACACAAATTCAAATGGAAATGTACAGCGTTGAACTGTTATACATTGAATAAGTAATTTTGATTACTTATGTTTTGTTGGCTCGTTTTCTTAGTGTTCAAACAGTTCTTTACATAATTTGGTTGTAATTCCTTGTTAGAAGTTTGATTTGCAGATTACTGATCTCAATTGTGTTGCTTTATGTATTTTTATTCCTTTAACATTGTCTTCTCAGAGCAGAAGTTTTTAATTTTGATAAACCAATTTATCATTTTTTAATGGATCAAATTTATTGTAACTAGGAATTCTTTGACTAACCAAAAATTGTTTTCTTCTAGATGTTTCATAGTTTTATGTTTTATACCTACGTTTATTATAATTTGGGGTTAGTTTTTATATAAGGTATCAAGTATGGGTCAATGATTTTTTTTTCCTCTTTGACTTGTGAAAGTCCATTGTTCTAGCCCCATTTATTGCAAAGACTATCCTTTCTCCATCGAATTGTTTTAGCACTTTAGTCACAAATCAGCCAAAAGGTAAGGGTCTATTTCTGGACTCTCTATCTACTCCGTTGATCTGTATGCTTATATTGAGCGAATACTACATGGTCTTAATTACTGTGACTTTATAATAAGTTATAAGAGGTAGTATAAGCCCTCCAACTTTGTTCTTTTTCGAAATTGTTATTGGTCTTTTTGTTTCTTTGCCTTTACATATGAATTCTAGAGTCAGTTTGTCAATATCTACAAAAAACCCTACTGAGATTTTGAATGGTATTGCATAGAATTTATAGGTTAATTTAGGAAGAATTGATATCTTTGAAATATTGAGTATTTCAATCTATGAACACGCTATATTTCTCTAATTTTTTTTTTTTTTGAGACAGAGTCTTACTATGTCGTACTCAGTAGAGCGCTTTGGCATCATAGCTCACAGCAACCTCAAACTCTTAGGCTCAAGCGATTCTCTTGCCTCAGCCTTCCAAGTAGCTGGGACTACAGGTGTCCACCCCAACGCCCAGATATTTTTTGGTTGTAATTGTCATTGTTGTTTGGCAGGCTTGGGCTGGGTTTGAACTCGCCAGCTCTGGTGTATGTGGCTGGCACCCTAGCTGCTGAGCCACAAGTGCTGAGCCAATTTCTCTAATTTTTTTTTTTTTTGAGACAGAGCCTCAAGTTGTCCCCCTGGGTAGAGTGCTATGGCATCACAGCTCACAGCAACCTCCAACTCCTGGGCTCAAGCGAGTCTCCTGCCTCAGCCTCCCAAGTAGCTGGGACTACAGGTGCCCGCCACAACGCTTGGCCTTTTTTTTTTTGGTTGCAGCCATCGTTCTTGTTTGGCGGGCCTGGGCTGGGGATTCGAACCTGCCACCTTAGGGGATTCGAACCTGCCACCTTAGCCGCTTGAGCCACAGGCACCAAGCCTCTCTAATTTTTTTATGTCTTTCGTTTCTTCCCTCAGCATTTTATAGTTTTCAGGATATAGTCCTTGCACATATTTTGTTATATTTACACTTAAGTATTTCATTTTGAAAATTGCTGCTGTTGTTAAAGTAGACACACAAAATTGACTTTTGTATATTGACGTTGTATTATGTGAATTTATTAAGTCATTTTTCTGTTCTAGGTGGGTTTTTTGGTAGTTTTTTTTTTTTATTTTCTATGTACACAATCATGTCATCTGTGAAAAGAGACAGTTTTATTTTTTCTCTTCCCATCTGGATGACTTGTGTTTATTTCTTCCTTCCTCTTCCCCCCCATTTACCTCTCTTTCTTGCATTATTGCACCAGCTAAGAGTTCCAGGACAACGTGAATAGGAGTGTGAGAGAGAACAGCCTTGCCTTGTTTCTCATTATGAGGGTGGGAAGCAATAAATCTTTCACTGTTAAGTTTGATGTTAATGGAGGTTTTTTTTTTTTTTTTGTATATATCCTATGGGGGTAAGGATTTTGTCCTGTATTAGTTTAACTGAGTTTTTCTTAGGAATGGGTTTGAATTTTGTTGAATGCTTTTTCTCCATCAACTAACAGGATTACCTTTCTTCATATTTAATATGGAGCATTGAATTGATTGATTTTCGAGTGTTGAGCCAGCCTTGCATTTCTTTGATAAATTCCACTGGGTTGAGATGTATTTTTGGTAGGGACTATGTAGAACTGGTATTATTTCTTCTTTCAACATCTGGTAGAATTCTCTAGTAAACCATTTGGTTCTAGAGTATTCTTTGTTGGAAGGTGTTTAACTACAAACTTAATTTTATGAATAGATACAGAATTATTCAGTTTATCTATTTTCTTCTTGATAGATTTTGGTAGTTTGTATCTTTCAAAGATGTGGTCTTCACCTAAATTCTTAATTTATGGTTGTACAGTTGTTTGTGGTATTCCTTTATTATGCATTTAATGTCTGGTGTCATTAATGATATTCTTCATTTTATTCCTGGAATTAGTAATTTGTGTCTCAGTCTTTCTCTTGTTCAGTCTGTCTAGGGGTTTGTCAATTTTATGATCTTTTCTAAGAATTCAGATTTTGGTTAATTAATTTTGTCTATTATTTTTCTTTTTTAATTCATTGATTTCTGCTTTTTTTTTTTTATTTTTGCAGTTTTTGGCCGGGGCTGGTGCCCTACTCATTTGAGCCACAGGCACCGCCCTGATTTCTGCTCTTATCTATATTGCTGCCTTTCTTTTCCTTGCTTTGGGTTTAATTTACTTTTCTGTTTTCTTAAGGGTAAGCTTATATTTCTGATTTTTCTTCTGTTTTATTTAATGCTATAAATTTCCTTCTATGTACTGGTTTAAGCTGCATTCCACAGTTTTTTGTTTGTTTTTTTGCAGTTTTTGGCTGGGGCTGGGTTTGAACCCACCACCTCCAGCATATGGGGGGCCAGCACCTTACTCCTTTGAGCCACAGGCACCACCCCTGCATTCCACAGTTTTGATATGTGCACTTTAATTTCCTTATAGTTTCAAATTTCTTTTGAGACTACCTCTTGATCCATATGTTATTTTAAAGTGTGTCATTTGTTTTAAGATATTTTAAAATTTTCCAGAAGATTTTGTTACTGATTTCTATTTTAATTCTCTTACTATCCCAGAATATAATTTGCTCATATTTGTTTTTAGGGCCTAGAATATGGTTTATCTTGATGAATGTTCAGTGCACACTTGAAAAGAATGTGTAGTCTTCTGCTGTGTAGAATGTTCTACAAATATAAATTAGGTTAGGTTGCTTACTAGGGTTTTCAAGTCTTATATGTCCTTATTGATTTTTTGCCTATTTGTTTTATCAGTAACTAAGAGAGGAATGTTAGAGTCTCTGAGTACAGTTGTAGATGTTTCTATTTCTCATTTCAGTTCTATCATTTTTTGTATCATATATTTTGACTGTGTAGCATCCCTTGTATTTAGTAGTCTTTCAGTGTATCTCTTACTAATGAGTAGTATAATTATCTCTTATAGATGCTCTTTTAAGAAGAAACTCTGATAGGCTTGAGTCATCTTATTCAAGACTCAGTGACTTGTTTCTGAACCAGTTGGGTTCATTTCATTTTTTAAATTCATGATATTACATATATGAGTGATTAAGTGAATGAGTGTGTGTGGGGAGAGAGAGAGAACATGTGTGATATTCTCATGCCTCTTGGATCTGTGGGTTGGTATCTGTCATTAACTCTGAAAAATTCTTACCAATTATTTCTTTTCCTTTCTCTTTTGTACTTCTGAAATTTCAATTATAACTAGTTAGAATTTTTGCTATGGCTCCATAGCTCTTGGACACTCTGTTCTATTTATTTGTTTTATTCATTTTTTCCCCTCCCTTTGTTTTATTTTGGGTAATTTCTATTGGACTATTTTCAGGTTTACTGATTCTTTCCTTTACTATGTCAAATCTACTGAAGAATTCTTGTTTAAGTCATTCCTTATTTTGTTACTCTATGTAGCCTTTCAAGTACTTCCATTTTATTCTTTCCTATAACCTTTCTCTGATAAAATTACCCATTTGATATTTCATTTTGTTTATCCTGTCCATTGGGATCTTTTAAAATTAATTATGGTTATTTAAAATTTTGTGTGAGGGCTTCAACATCTCTGTCATAGCTGAGTATGGTTCTGTTAATTGCTATGTCTCTTGGTAGTGTTGTCTTTTTTTTTTTCATATGCCCTGTAATTTTTGATTGAGAACTAGGCATCTTATATAGGATATTAGAAACTGGGATAGATAATCTTTATACCTAGAAATAGCCACACCTTTCTAAGCCTTTAGTGTGAAGATTGATCAGTCTAGTCAGGCATTAAACTGAATTTGAGGTTCATTGTTGCTGTGGTTAGCCTTCTGTGCATCCTGACTTCAAATTCCTCTAGTGATATCTTGTGTTTAGGGTTGGAGCTGGTTTGCCAAAGGGGTTTTTTCAACGTCTGTGCCACTATCAGTCTTAGGTCTTCCTTTTGTTCTGGGCCTCAGAGTGGTCTGTTTCCATGCCCTTTCAACTCTCCCAGTCATAGTCCACTGTTATTGTTACCTGATGCTTGTTAGCTGGTGTCCAGGTGCATCTATGGATAGGTGCTCCTGTCTCATCTCTTCCTGCAGGTGCCTGTCTTTAGATTTTGGGCTAGTTTATGTTCCTGTGATCTCAGTGTTCTAATTGATTTCAGGAAGTTATGAACTTGTGGTTTATTTGGCTTTGTATTTGATGTAAGCCTGTTGGGAATGATGCTTTATTCAGCTCTCTTCATTCTGAGCAGAAATCAAAACCCCTATAATTTCACATTTTTAAGCTTTTTCCTTTTATGATCTTCATATAAAATTCTAGTTCTGTTTTCTTTTTATCTGTGCTTTATATAATGTGATTTACATATTTTATACATATAAATCAATCTTTATTTGGGGGCTCCTAAAACAAATCAAATTTGGGGGCCTGTGTTTCAATTGATACATGTCAGGATTCATTCATGGATATCTTTTATAAGCTCCCCAGATGATTCTGATGATCTAGGTTGAGAACCTCTGGTCTAAATATCACTTTCTACATCTCCTGTCAGTATAATGGCTATTCCGATATAAATAGCCAAATGAGATTTCAAGATGTCTAGTCATTTCTCCCCTAATTGCACCTTTAGTGGTAGTGAATTGCCTATAAGCTAGACTGATATTCTCATAGAATGGGGAGAAAACTTAAAGCTTAAGATTTTCTTCTTTTAACTTTCTGCTTCTTACCTGAGTACCCTCCCTGAAAATCTGTGGCTTGGATGCTACTTGAAATCTTTCATGGGCTGGAAACTATCTGCCATTGAAAATAATATGCCCCAATTGTTGGATAGTTTTTCTTGTGAGAGGTGTTTTTCTTCTGTTGAATTAAATATTTGGTTAATATTCCAGTTTGTCTAACTTGTTGCCTTATAAACGGTTTTGAAAAAAATCCATTTGCATGACCCAGAGTATAAGCTTTCAAAGGTCTCATACCTTGTGAAGGGACAAAACACACGCACATTCATACCCATAACAAGCATTTTATGAAGCAGCATTTAGTCTTTCTGTAAGTCTTATACATCAAAATTGATATCCAATGGGTTGATATCCAATGATCTACCATTGGGTTGCTTCTTAACAGTATGAAAAATGTGTGTCCAGCTCATCTTCAGAGCATAAGCTTTTGAAGGTTTCAAAATAGTTTCCTTGGTACCTCAGATCTTTTTTTGTCTGCTGGAATGTTGATTCTTCCAGCATTTCTTCCAGCTTTCCTACTACCCTGGCCAGTTTTATGCACTAAGTCCTGTGGCAGGTGCCAAGTAAGGTGTCCCAAATTTCGGAGCTTATGGCTCGTTTGGGGACATGTAAGGTGGGTGTCAATGGGTTGTGTAGTGCATAGCACTCTTAGAGGTCACAGATGAAAGGAAGGTCACACAGGAGGTTAGGAAAGACTTGATTTGGCATTGTAGGTGAGCCTCAGATACGGAGTGGGAAGTGTCTGGGGATGCAGAGGATTTAGAAGAAGGGAGCTATTTTAGCAATCTCCCAAGTCGGTGACACCTTTGCTCTCTCTGCAGGTGACTTGGATCCATAGGCTCTGAGAGAAACTGTAGGTAAAAACAAAGGGGAAAGCTAATTTAAATTGTTCCCATGGCAGCTAATAGACAAAATCCACAGAAGGTGGTAGACACAACTCCCCACGTTCCCCTGCTCCACATGTCGGAGCCTTCAGGGGCTCCCACTCTGACAGTCTTGTGTATTGTTCTAGAAGCTATTATACTTCTTGTCAGGGTAATGGTCAGCTTCCCAGGGGCCATTTCAGGGTGGAAATGGCCGTAGGTTGAGACCTGCCTTTGTGACTTCCATCAAACTGTGGGGCAAGGTTCCACCACCATTGGCCTCGTTTTGTCCACTTTCTCTTCTCAGAAGGCCCTGAACCAGATAGTATTAGTAAGAAATGCACATTCTCAAAGTATCCTGCATCTCGTGCTCTTCATGATCCTTTTTATCTGTGAGGATTCTCATTTGTTGTGAAACAGTGCCATGGTCAAAATGCTGTATAAAAGCCAGATGCTACATCATTAGTGTCAGGTTGAAAATATCTCATTCATTTTGGGGACTGTTTCGTTATGGTAGGAAACAGGTAAGGGATTATGTTATGGAAAAAATAGACACTGTATGCATGTGTGTTATTTGTCCCTTAGCAAGGTATGGGACCTTTGAAACCTTATACTCTAGAAAATGGGGTTGGCAAGTTCTTAAGCAACTACAGATAGAATTAAAACAAAGATAAGGGCCATGAGTAATCTGCTACTGTGCCTGCACCACAGGGTAGGTGTTAGTGTTGTTGAGAAATGTATGTTATGCATTTCTCTTAGAATTTAGTGCAGGGATGGTAGTTTATCTGTGATCAGAATGGATAAATCAAACAGTGAAAATCTATGTAATTTTTTGTATTACTCTTTTTGCGTTGGTAGCCAGGAAGCCTGGAGCTAAATGTAAAAATACTCAATTATAGTAATAATTTTATTTCAAGTTCTAAGTACAAATATTTACTGTCTTAATGAATATGATTTTACCTTTTAAAAAATAATAACCTTTTTTTCTTATGACAAAGGCAATATATATTCATTATAGAACATGTGAAAAGTGGTACGTTCCTACCCCAATTACGTTATAACACAGATATAATAAGAATGAAATAATACCTTTTACAGTGTACTAATACTCATTTTTAAAACTTAATATTTATCAATATTTTACATGACATTAAATATTCCTGCATAGCATTGTTTTTAATGGCTGTTATATTTCATCGTGAGGCTGTATCTGGTTGCTGTACTTTTAACTTGAATTTGGCTTTTTGTTCTTGCAAACAGCTCTGTCATGTACATTCTTGTAGCTAAATCTCTGTACACATCCATGAATATTTTCTTAGAATAAGTTTCTAGAAGTGACATAATTGAGTAAAAGGCTGTAATACTTTTAAGACTTTGGATATGTATTTCCATGTTGGCTTCTAGAAAGCATGAACTAATTTATTTTGGTCCTTGAGTTTCCAAGTTCCTTTTCTCCCAAGCCTCATCCAATGCCAGCATTATTATTTTTTAAATCTCCATTATGACTACTTTTGGCTATGGCCAAGTGAGAAGGTCGGCAAATCCTCTCTCCCAGAAAGCTACTGTAAACCCAGACAAAGTGAGCAGAAACAGCCATTTTATCATGCCGGTAATCCAAAGGCATGTAACAACCTGAGAAGTGTTCATTCTTGAAAAACTATGGAACCATTTCTCAAGTAAGCACAGCAGGAGTCTGTGTTTTTTTTTTTTTGCCTGGGCCTGATCCATCTCCCCCGCTGCCCCCTGTGTGTGTACAGGTATTGCTGGGGGCAAGGTATTGATGGGCTCCACCTTCTGAGCTGATGTGTGGCCCTGGGTGACACCTACACCCATGAGTGTTTTCCCCATTCCCTTCTCCCCTGTTTCAGTTTATTTTGACTCTTAAAAAAATAAAATAACAATACTCTTTTATTATAACCTTATTTATGATATAAATTATATATTGTTTATTATTACGTTACCATATCATTTGTTTATTATAGGCAAATGGAAAATCAACATAAAGAGAAGAAAATGAAAGCCCCCATTAGCTCCCTGGCTGTACATCCTTCTCTGCCAGCTCACACGGTGGAGCCCCTGGCGTGCTAGAAGGGGTTGTGTTCCACCCGGCACAGTTGCCGCTGTCCTCGTGTACTTGTTCAGCATGTGATGTGTGGGGCGTGCCAGTGAGGAGCTGAATTTTGGTTAACTCTAACTCATTCACATTTACATATCCACACGTGGCCAGTAGCTGTAGAGTTGGATGACCTAGTTCTATTATTTCTGTAATACAGAGGCATGGATACAAACACAGTTAAAAAAAATAAAAAGTAGGATCATACAGCATGGTTGTGTTTTATATGCCCCCTTTTCTGGTTATCAACATGTCAGAAACATAATTTTGATGGCTGAACCATATTCCATTTAATGAATGTAACTAGATAGCTTAAAAAGTCTCCATTGTACCTTTAGGACATTTCCAATATTTTGATACTACAAACAACATTGCAGAGAACATCTCTACAGCTGAAGTTGTGCCATTCCTAATTATTTACCAAGGTCAAATTCTTAGAATTTGCACAATTGTCAAGATGTGGAAGCAACCCAAGTGCCTATCAACCCATGAATGGATTAATAAACTGTGATATGTGTATGAATAGTGTAGAGTGCTATTTAGCCATAAGAAAAGATGGAGGCTTTACATCTTTTGTGTTTACCTGGGTGGAGTTGGAACACATTCTTCTTAATAAAGTATCTCAAGAATGGAAAAAAAAAGTATTCAGTGTACTCAATACTAGTATGAAACCAATGTATAAACAAATACGTGTCCACATGAAAGAAAAACACTAGTATAGTCTATCCAGTGAGAGAGGGGAAGAGGGAGAGGGAGGGAAGAAGAAGGTGGGGAGGGGAGGAGGGTAAGAGGAGAGGGGAGGTGGGTGACAGGAAGGAGGAAGAGGAGAAGAGATAGGGGAGGGAAGGAAGGAGGGAAAAGGAGAGATGGGGAGGGGGAGGAGGCAGAAGGAGGGTGATAGGCAGGATCTCTCCTAATGTGCACAATGTGAGGTGTTCAGTACCCTGTCTGAGTGAAGGGCTGAACTACAAGTTGAACTTTACCTTAGAAATGAAAACAATGTAACCTAAACCTTGTATTAATCTGAAATTTAAAAAAAAATTCTTAGAATTCGAACTATTAGATCAAATTTGATATCAATTTCCAAACTTCTCTTCAAAAAAGTTCCATCAATGAACATTCTCATCAATAGTATCTCACCATTATTACTATTATTTAATTGAGATACAATATGCATGGCATAAAATTAACCCCTTTAAAGTGTACAGTTTGGTGGCTTTTAATATAGTCACTAAGTTGTGCAACTATCATTGCTAATTTCAGAACATTTTCGTCATTCCAGAAAGAAACTTTATGACCAAGCCTCATTCCCTGCAACTACTAATCTACTTTCTGTCTTGATGGATTTGCCTCTTTTGAACATTTTATATAAATGCAATCCTAAAATGTGGGCTTTTGTGTCTTCTTTCTTTCCCTTAACATCACATTTTCAAAGCACAAGGTTTGTAATGGTTTCAAGGTTATAGCATAAGCCAATACTTCATTTTTAAATGGCTGAATAATATTCCATTGTATGGATATACCACAGTTGTTTCTCCATTCATTATGTGATAGGCATTTGGGCTGTTTTACTTTTTGACCATTAGGAGTAATGCTTCTATGAACATGAACAACTTTTTGTGTGTACCTACATATTCAATTCTCACACATGTACAATTAGGAATGGAATTTATTGGCTTGCATGATAACTCTATGTTTAACCTTTTGGCATAGGAACTGCCAAACTCTTTTCTATAGCAACCATGACATTTTCCGTACCTATTAGTAATGTATGAGGGTTCCATGGTCTCCATATCCTTGCTAACACTTTCTATTGTCCATCTTCTTGCTCATAGTTGTCCTAGTGGATGTGAAATGGTATCTCTTTGTAGTTTTTAGTTTGGATTTTCCTAGTAACTGATGATATTGGGCATCTTTTCATATGTTTATTGGCAATTTGAAAATCTTTGGAGGCTCAGTGCCTGTGGCTCAAGCGGCTAAGGCGCCAGCCACGTACACCTAAGCTGGCAGGTTCGAATCCAGCCTGGGCCTGCCAAACAACAATGACGGCTGCAACCAAAAAAAAAAAGCCGGGCATTGTGGTGGGCACCTGTGGTCCCAGCTACTTGGGAGATGGAGGCAGGAGACTCGCTTGAGCCCAAGAGTTGGAGGTTGCTGTGAGCTGTGATGTCATGGCACTCTACCCAGGGCAACAGCTTGAGGTTCTGTCTCAAAAACAAACAAACAAACAAAATCTTCTTTGGAGAAATGTCTATTTAAATCCTTTACCACTTTCAAATAATTTTTTTATTATAGACTTAAAATAGTTTTTATAAATTCTGAATATAAGACCCTTATTAGGTATAAGATTTGCAAATATTTTCTTGCCCTCTGAAAGTTGTCCTTCCACTTTATTAATAGAATCCTTTGAAACACAAAGGTTTTTAATTTTGATGAAGTATTATTTATCTATTTCTTTTTCTTTTTTCCCTTGTGCTCTTGGTTTCATATCTAAGAAACTGTTGCCTAACCAGGGTCACATAGGTTTACACCTGTGCTTTCTCCTAGGGATTTATAATTTTAGTTCTTCTCTTCAGATATTTGATCTATTTTAAGTTAATTTTGATATATGGTCTGAATTAGGGGTCCACATTTATGCTTTTGCATGTGGCTATCTAGTTGAATTGTCTTGGAAACAGTGTCAAAAGTCAATTGACTATAAACACAAGGGTTTATTTCTAGACTCTCAATTATATTCCATTGACCTTTATATCTATCCTTATGCTGCAAATATTAATTATTATTACTTTGTGAGAGTTTTGAAATTGGGAAGTATAAGTCTTCCAACTTTTTTCTTTTTTTTCAAGATTGTTTTGGCTGTTCTGGATTCTTTACATTTCCATCGGGTTAGCTTGTTAATACCTGTACGAAGACGCCAGCTAAGATTTTTGCTAGGGGTTGCACTAAGTTTGTAGATCAGTTTAAGGAGTGTTGCCATGGTAATGATGTTAAGTCTTCTAATCATGAAAATAGGACACTTTTCCAGTTATTTAGATCCTCTTTAATTCTTTTCAAAGACGTTTTATAATTTTCTCTGTACAAGTCTTGTACTTCTTTCACTAAACTTACTCCTGAGCCTTTCTTTCTTTCTGATGCTGAGTAAATGAGTTGTCAGTTCCACTTTTCACTTGCTCATTGGTTGTGCATGGCAGGTCTGGCATTTTGATCTTGTATCCGTAAACATTGCTGGACCTGTTGATTAGCTACATTAGTTTTATAGTGAGTTCATTGGAATTTTTTGTGGACAAGATCACATAATTTTCTTTCTTTTTTTTTTTTTTTTTTTGAGACAGAGTTTCACTATGTCACTCTCAGTAGAGTGTTGTGGCGTCACAGCTCATAGCAACTTCAAACTCTTGGGCTTAAGTGATACTCTTGCCTTAGCCTCCCAAGTAGCTGGGACTACAGGCGCCCGCCACGGCGCCCAGCTATTTTTTTCATTGCAGTTGTCATTGTTGTTTAGCAGTCTCAGGCAAGGCTTGGACCTGCCAGGTTTGGTGTATGTGCCTCGCGCCCTACTCACTGAGCTACAGGCTCTGAGCCAAGATCACATAATTTTCAAATGGAGGTGGTTTTACTACTTTTTTTCGAGTCTGGATCTCCCCTCCTTTTTTTTTTTTTTTTCGGCTTAATTGCATTTGTTAGAAAATATAGCATGATATATTTTGCTAATATATTTTGCTATATTAGACTTTAGAAGTGGTAAGAGCAACATCCTTATTCTGTCTGACACTCCCGATTAGTGAGATGGTCGGTATGATTCATGCTATTTTTTATGACTATTCTTATACTCTTAGAATCTGGGTGGTAGAGCAGGAGATACTGGCTAATCCTCCTAGAGAAGGAGGATTAGTGGCGATTTGCTTTGTCTGGTGCACCAGGAGGCTTGGGTAAGGACTACCAGAAAATAAGTATTTTAATGGAAGTGTCTATTTATGTAGCGTCTAGGTGTCAAGGAGCTTGACCAACATTATCTAATATATAAGCATTCATCATTTAAAAATATAATTTAAAAACTAGTTTTACCACATTTTGGGGTGCCTACTCTATGCTTCAGGTACTGTACTGGGATCCCAAAGGTGAATTAAACATAGGCTGTGTCCTCCAGGTGCACCTGGAAAGGTTTTTTGTTGGGGGGGGGCACACAGAGATTAGGAAATTAAATATTCTGGCAAGCGGTTTCCACTAAACTGGGTAACCTGTCAAAAGGAAGCAGGTGACAGATGTGGGTTTCATCCTTGGGGTTATGGAGGGTCTCACTTTGCTGCTGGCACACTCACTTTCCATCCCACAGAATCAAAGAAGTTTAAGAATGGAGCCTTGGAAATACTTTTATCCGAGTCCACATTTTTTAACGGGAGGAATCTTTATCCTATTCAACAATTCTTAGTTTCTCTCCTGAGCAATTCTTTTCTCTCTGAAATGCTTTATCTCATACACAGACACACATGCACACGGGCACGTTCTGCCTTCTCCATGGGGAGGCAATCCATTACGATCCACTCCTGGCTCCATTGTGGGATCTGGTTTGGGTCCTCTAACACCAGCCCCAAGTTCATCTTCAATATGGCTCCTCTAGGATTCCTGCTTCACTGGCCTGTGAAACTACTCTGCATTGTCCTTCCGGGAGATACTTGTGATGTGGAATTGACAAGGAGGAGGGTGTTGTCTGATTCCAAATCTGAGTTACTCACACTGCTTTGAGGAGCCTTCCTGTTCTTTTTCACTGTGTATTCAACTTTCTTTGTAAGGATGGTATTCCCTCTATTTTAAGCTTGTCAATTCAGAGGATTAACTAGGATGCCTCTAAAGTCATGCCTGTGTGCTCACTGCAGTCATCTTTCCAGAGAAGAATAAAAGCAGTGTTAACAAAAGCAGTTGAATGGGTCATACCTTAAGAGACTTTGCACAGGTTTTTAAAAATAAGTCAATTGAAAATTGTGTGGTACGTGTGTTTTCATTTTTACTTTTCTATTTAAAAAGAAACTCTTTCTTCTAGCTTCATTATATATTATTCATTATTAGGATGACAGTAATACCAGGTCACTTGTTATCATCCTATTGGTAAAATGAAATGCAAACCTTATGGTCTCAGGCTACAAAAGAAAATGAATCGTCTTTACAAACCTTTCAAGTTTAATTAACTTTTGGACAAATACAAAGTTCTGTTCCTCTCTTTCCCTTTTTTTTTATTACAATGCATTTTTTCTTCTGATTATGTGAGAGGGTGAGATAAGGATGGGGAAATGCTTTCTGGTTCCCATTGTTTACTGCGTACGATATAGCAGCCAATTCAATCAGAAGAGAAATAGGAAAATCACCACTCTTTGTGCCTTGTAAGCGGTTTGTAAAGTCCCCTCTAGTCCCTACGATTAAATATTGGCTTCTCTCCTTGCAAGCTTCTAAAATGAAATTAAAAAGTGGAGCAAACAGCATTTTCAAACAAAACACAAATACTGTGTAGGACAAACCCAGCGAATGGAAGAACTAGGCAGTGCAGGCAGGCATTTCGTTCAGTGTGGTCAAAGCACCGCAGAAGGGAAGAGCGTGAGAAGGGGTCCTGAGGAGGTTCCAGGTCACGGAAGCCTCTGAAGATGTGACCATTGGATGCCAAGTGGGGTGTCGTGAGGAGGAGACAGATTGGTGGTTACAGCAGAGCTTTCCCTGTTGTGAGTGATAAATGTGTCAGTGAAACGTCATGTCACTCACTCTCCACCCGAGTCTGAGCCCTAGACTGGCCCTGGGAGTAGCTAACAGGGACACTGGCAGGGAAGGTGTGTAAGGCCATTCCTAGAAAAGGCAGCTCGGGACCTGAGTCCTGCTGCTGGTCTTCCTGCCTTCTGTCTGCGCGACCTTGGACAAGTCACCTTACTGCTTCAAACTATTCTTATCTGCAAAAATGCAGGTTTGGACTAAATGCAGGATTTCCCAACCAAATTCCCACGTTTTCACCAAACCATCTTAGAGATTGTCCCTGCACAAACAACTAGGGTTCTTGACCCCTGTTCCCAAAAGGGAGCTGCCTCAGTCTCCTCTCCTATATTTATCCTTCTGTGCTTTGAACAAAGTGTTTGAAAACTACTAGGTGGCTTGATCTCAAAGATCTCTTCTGGTCACATTCAGTTGCCTGTGTCACTGACATCTGCTTCAAGCTGAATGTGAAATGGATCGAGGAGCACCGATTATTCTGGGGCTCCCCCTGCTTTCTCAGGTAACCAGGGATGTGTGTCTGTAGCAACAGAAATGCCACTCAGTAAATACGAAGCCACCAGTGGGGAAAGGAATTTGTGTTCACAGGATCTCAGCCTCTGACTCCAGAACGGCCCATTTTACTCCTACTAAGTAGTTTCTCCTTCCCTGTGGGATGGTAAGTGGCCTGGGAGGTGCGAGATGCTAAGGGGAGCCGCCTCCCTCTTGCACTCGGGTCAGCTCTCTGTAGGTGCTGTCAGGCTGCTGACCTCTGGCCCTTTAGGGGGAGTCTGAGGGGAAGGCAGTAATAACCACCTGTCAGGCACATGGAGATTCCAAGCAGGGCCTTCCATGAGTCACTTGCTAGCTCCTGTTAAATAAAACTTGTTGGCTTCATGTCAAGTCCTCACCTATTCATTCCCTGTCATGGAAATCTTTCCCTTTCACTCCTTAATAATTTGCTTTCCTCTGTCACAGACTTTCCTTCATCTCCTCTGGAAGCACGATATATGTACTTTTTGTGTTGCCAAGATGAACGTTTAGGGAATAGGCCTTTAATTCCCCCTGTGGTTTCAGGCAAATATATGCCTTTTGTTACTTGTCCCCAGACACTTTAGCGAACACATCCGCCTGCAGGGAAAGGTTTGGCAGAGGAAACCATCATGAAGGAGCTATTCTAATTGCAGAACATATAGCAGAAGACCCAGGGGTGTTAAGAGTTTAATTAACATTTATTAGAAATGAAGAATTGGTTATTTAAAGATGAAATTTAAAATCTCCTATCTCTATATTCATTTTTCCATCATGTCGTGTTCCTTTCACCTGCTTTTTAATTTAGCCAGTGTTTATGGAGTTCCCACGATGAGACCAGGCACCTTGGGCTGACACAAATAAGTAAGACCTAGGCCTCACTCTCAAGGGGTGTACAGCCTCGCTCAGACAAGAATTAAGAAGACAGTAGTAGCCCTGAGGCCTCAAACACTCAGGATGAGCCCTGTGCATGCATGGGACAGCAAACAGTTGCTGCAGGAGGTGTCCCTGGGCCTGTGTCCTAGAGGGCGACCTGACCTGGAGGTGATCCGGCAGAAGGAGAGAGTGGTGAAAAGGCATGAGGGAGTTGGTAGGTTTGGTAAAGTGTGGACTCAGCACGGTGGGAGCAGACCTAACGGGAGGGCTGGAGAGGGAGGAGGAGGAGGAAGTAGGAATGAGGCCAGGACAGCAGGCCCCAGGTTGTAGGAGGCCTTGCATGCTGCCCCATTGCTGTGCTAAGGTGCTGGTCAGTTTGGATTTTGTCCTCAGGGCATGGGAACCCACAGTAGAATTTTATGCAAGGTGGGCTATGGGATTTGCAAGGCCCATTAGACCAGAAGTTATGAGCAAGGACCCTGGATTCAGGTGGCTGGGGTTTGAATCCTGCCTTCACCACCTTCCAGCTGTAATCAAGTTATGTAATGGTGTCTCTGCTGCCTCGTCTTTAAAACAGGGATAAAGATCCTGTCTCGTAGCGTTATTGTGAAGAATAGCTAAGTAAATTCACCTAAAGCTCTACGATAATGGTTCACATCTTAAAATTCAGTTATCATTTTTCAGGGAGGAGGGCATATCATATTTTCTACGAGCAGTCTCCTAGACTGTCTATCAGTTAACTATTGGCATACTAATGCTATGTAAAAAACACTCTAAAACACAGTGGCTTAAAACAATAATTATTTATTGTTGCTCTTGCAATTGTGGGTTGTCTGGGCTTGGCTGAGACCTGGCTGGGCATGCAGTTTGGTCTCACATCTGCCCCATGGGGATCCAAGCTGAGGGCAGCAGCCATGTGGGGAAGTCTTCCCCAGGCAATGGCACAGCTGTCAGGGGTAAGAGAAACCTGTAAGGTTTCTGAAGACCCAGGCTCCCTGTAGTGGGAAGAGCTACGAAGTCACTTGGCAAAGGACCTGAGCACAGGGAGAGATGAAGGATTGGCGCCAACAATGTGGCTCCCAGCCTGCGTCTAGTGAGGGACAAAGTCATCGCTCACCTTGGGCAAGCTTGGAACCCCAGGGGCCCGGCTTCAATCAACGACTTTCTGGCCATTGTTTTAATACTAACCTTTGACTCTAGCAAATATCTTCTTTCTTTCACCTGCTTCTCAGAGTTTGGGGAGTGAGCATTTTTGGGGAAAATGTGGTCATGTGGATTTGAATCTAGATTCCGTGGAATGAGATGGGATGATGATACCCCTAGTGGTGCTGAATGGAAAACCGGGAGGAGCCGAGGTGCTTCTGCTGGGTGTTCTGTTTCCTCTCTCAGACTTACCTGGCTGGAGCGTGGTTTGTTATACATGTGCACTGCTGCCAGACACTTCATGTTTTTTAAATTCAGTAATAAAGAATGTGTTTCTTTCTCCATGTTTTTAGGTGCTCCTCTAGCAATACAATGGACAGTTTTTTTCTGGACTCCTTGGCGTTTGTTTTCCTCTCCAAGGGAGACTCCCGTGCATGCGGCAAACCTGACTCTCTTGTTGACACCCCTGGGCACATGCTGGGGTGAGGACAGGGAGCGGCAGCCCGGCTGGGGTTTACTGCTGTGTAACTGCCTCTGCTTCTCCCTGCTCCTCAGGGCTTGGGAGCAGGATGGGGCCAGTGAAGGGAGGAGTCACGTCTGTTTCCTTTGCCAACTGTAAAACAATCTCTCTCCTCTTCCCTGGCCTCCTTCTGCTGTGTGACAAACCTATCCATTCTTCCCCAACAGAAAAGAGAGATGGGGAGAGGCAGGACTTTCTTACAGATTTTACTTTTCTACTCCATGCACGAGAGTATATGTTATGACATTAAACGTCAAATGTCTTACAACACTAGTCCTTTATTAGGTTAAAAAATTAAGCAATATTTCTAAAAGTATACTTAAATATAAGATGAAATAGAGCATTTTTTTTTCCAGAGATGGGAAGAAAATGCATTCAAGAGTCTTTTTTGGTAACAAAAACACATTGGAGGGCGGCGCCTGTGGCACAAAGGAGTAGGGCACCAGCCCCATATGCTCCGGCGGCGGGTTCAAACCCAGCCCCAGCCAAAAACTGCTTAAAACCAAACCAAACAAAAACACATTGGAAACAGGAAAGGCACTCACAAGTGTGATTGTCATACATGAAAGGCCCAGTAAATTGCAGTGATGATGATGATGGTGGTACTTTCTCTATTCCCTTTATTGGGAGAGGGGAATAAATGTGGGGAATACTAAGTTGAGGGCTCCATCGACTGTGCTGCTCCAGAGGAAACCCTCTGATACCTTGGAAGTGATGATTTTTATTTTAAGTCATTGCTTCTAAAGGCACAATTCAAAATAGTCACTGCAAGAATAGACATGCTGAAATCTTAATGGCGCAATGGTATTTTGTTGAGTACAAAATAGGGCTGGATAACGATGAATTGTAGCTATGCAAATGAAAAGAAAGAGCATCATGTCTTGTGCTTCGGGGTGTGAACTGATGGCAAAAATCTGTCCACATTAGTCAGTAGAGGAGATGAATTCAAATGCAACCTTGCAGTGATATATAGTCTTCTTTTTCCCCTGTAAGCATCATTTATGGCTAAAATACTAAATAGTTGGTCTGTTGGCAGACTTTCCTGTGTATCCACTGTGAGCAAACTTCAGCTTAGAGGTAGCTGGAAGGTTCACAAACCAGTCCCTCTGCTGGGTGCGGTGGCTCACACCTGTAATCCTACCACTCTGGGAGGCTGAGACAGGAGGATTGCTTGAGCTCAAGGTTTGAGACTAGCCTGACCAAAAGCAAGACCCCCATCTCTAAAAATAGCTGGGCTCTGTGGCAGGTGCCTGTGGTCCCAGCTACTCAGGAGACTGAGACAAGAGAACCTCTTGAGTCCAAGAGTTCAAGGTTGCTGTGAGCTGTGATGCCATGGCACTCTACTCTGGGTGACAAAGCAAGACTGAAACAAACAAACAAACAAACAAACAAATGAACCAGCCCCTCCTTTTCTCTCTCTCTCTCCCTTCCTTTCTTCCTTCTCCATTAAACACAACCTTTGTTTTCCAGGGGCTTATATCTTGATGGAAATGGTGAGATGCAGACATTAGAAAGGTAAAAACAAGTGCAAATTTATATAATACATATTACATATGGCCAGTTTCTAATATATCTAGAAGAAAAATCAGTAAAATGAAAATGATTGTTCTAAATCTTGCCCAAGTTAAACAACGAATTCTTCTCCTTCTTCGCTTTTTTTTTTTTTAAGGCCAGGCAAGTGTTATTTACTGTCATTTTAGGGCTAAGAGTCATATTGCCACCCAAGAAGTTCCCCCTCCCCATAACATAAGCAGAGAATTCAAGCAGTAATGGTGACTCAGCTACCATATACTTACGCACCCTACAATTACATTCTCAAAGTCTTCTCCTGAATAGGAAGCGCTGATTTTAAATAGGAATTATTGCTTAGTGTCTGATGCCCCTCTGAAGTTGAAATGGCTTGATGATGATTTGATTTGTTAATAATCCCTACTGAGATTTCTTAAGAACTATCATGTGTATCTGGATTTTTACTTTAGTGATACTTACAAAAATGAATTAGAATAATTCCCTCATTACATGTAGTTCAATGTGCTAAAGTTTTCAAAAATAAGGTAATGGAGAAAGTATTTAATACATTATTTAATGAAAGATTTGAACATAATGAGATATCAATTTAAACTCCACTAAATATACTGTTTCCCCCAAATAAACTCTAGATGGTTGAATGTTATAAATCTTGTTATATAAAAAGTAGCAGAAAATATAATATTTATAAGGTCTGTGCAGGAATGAAAATTTTCATGGCTTTAAAGCAAGAGAAGTGACTGGTAAGGAAAAGATAAATTTGAGTATTTTAAAATTTAAAACTTCTATACATACGAGGAGACAAGAAACTGGGAAAATTTACATTAAATTTGTGACACATAAATGATTAACTTGAGTTGTAACTTTATTATACCTTTTTTTTTTTAAATTAAATTTTAGGTTAATGTGAGGGTACAAACAACCAGGTCACAATATTTGAATTTGTTAGGTAGAGTCCCTCTTGTAGTTGTGTCTGCACCCAAAAAGTGTGCCATGCACCCCTACATTGTGCTCATTAAGTGGGAGCACATCAATCCCCCCAACTTTAATGTATCCTTACACAAATGCATAAGGAAAAGGCTAGGCTCTAGCAGATAGATGGGGAATATCATAGCTACTATTTATTGAACATTTTTCCATACCCACATAGACTTACAAAATCAGATTATACAGATTGTTTAATCCACAGAATGCCTTGTAACCAGGTTTTCTCAAATTCCAACACAGACCATTACTAACTTGGTGTTCGAAAATTTTCAAGTGGTTTCAAAGTATTTCACTGGTGAGGAAGTGCCGCTCTGCTTTACTTAGGTAAATTTTGAGTGCCTCCTGGTTAAGGAACGCTAACCAAAGTTGAAGATGTTTGCAATCTCCCTTCTACTTAATGAAGTCATGGTTAGAGTTACGGTTCTGGATGTCTCCTTGAATGGAACTGAGTTACAGTAAAGAAGCACCTCTGATACTGTTTTTACCAGCAGTTTTATAGGTAGCATTTGCTACTAAAACCTGTTTTAGCAAAAGAGGAAATATCATTTGAGATCTCATGCTTCTGACAACATATCATCAGTTATCTGTAAAGGCCTTAGTAAAAGAGACACGTTAATTATCATTCCTATGGGCATCTCAGTCAGCAATGGCTATAGTATCATATTAGGGCACTTGGTCAAGCATGTCATTCTCTTATCTTGCTTTTATAGCAGAGGAAATAGAGGCACCAGAGATATATCTTTGAGATCACACAACAAGTTAACAGCAGATAAACATTAGAACCAGCAGCTCCAGAATTCCCACTGTGTGTAATTAGTTCACGGCAGGCAGGAAATGACAGCATTGGGAATAAATGGCAGATGTGGCCTTTGGGGACCTGGAGGCTGGTGGGAATTCTCTGTGCTCATCTGAATGGTTAATTAAGTTAGTTTCTCTCTGAGGCACTCACTGCATAGATCTTGGAGGCCTCCCAGCCAGGTAACCTCCTTCCTTAGGATAAAGGAAGCACGATGGTCACCCTCTGATGCTTTGATGGGCTTGCTTGGTGGCTGTGGGCTGAGGAACTTCTTAGATGTGCGGTCTCTAACTGAGGTTTTGTGGAGTGTGTGAGTGTCATTTTTGGCTTTGGCTCTTGAAGGACTGTGATAATGTGGGGAATGTGAGATTGGAAGTGAAAGGGTAGGGACTGCCTGGACGATTCACAGTCCGGTGTTCTCTTGGTCAGCTCGTAGAGCACATGTTTGTCTTCCTTTGTCTCCTATGAGCAATAGACACAGAATTCATGGCCTACCTCCTCTTCTTAGGTGTGCAACACAATTATTGTAGGAAACAGTGTGATGTTTGAAAACTACTGCCAAAGCTTTGGTGTGTTTACTGAGAATTCTAGGGAGGATGGAGGCAGTCTGCCAAGTTGGATCCAAAGGCTGGTTCCATCAGATGCTCTAAGCACATTAATCCTGGAGTCTTAATTTGACCCCCTCATCAGGACATGGCTAAGTATTTAATCACTAAGGGTTGACTAGAGAGAAATGAATCTGTGCTCCTGCCTTAGAACTTTGGAAGAAGGTGGAATTTAGAGCTCACTTTCTTTTCTGTTCAGTCTAGAATGAGTGTGGCATGCTTCTGGGAAGAGAACCCAAGCTCAACTCTACTTACTTCTTCTTACATTAAACCTGGCTACTCAAGGTGAAGCTGGTTGATTGGCAGCCTCAGTACCACCTGAGACTGCTAAAAATGAAGATTCTCAGCTTTCGTCACCTGTGTTTTAACACACTCTCCAGATGGTTTATGCCTACTCCAATTTAGAAGCACTGATATATAATATGTACATCAGGGGTCCTCAAACTTTTTAAACAGGGGGCCAGTTCACTGTCCCTCAGACCGTTGGAGGGCTGGACTGTGGGTCCCGGGACGGGATGAGTGGGCTGCTAAGCAGGACAGGCAGCAGCAGCAAAAACACCCAGCGGGCCGGATAAATGTCCTAGGTGGGCTGCATGTGGTCCGCGGGCCGTAATTTGAGGACGCCTGACATTGTTTAACTGGGAGAGGTGGCTTGACCAGTGGTGAATGCTTTTTTTGATCATATTTTATATTTATATATTATCATCCATCTTTCAATACATTTTAATCTTTTGACATGTTAATAATTTAAACATCTTTTTAAAAGTTGTTTTCATCATAAGTGAATCCATTCTCATTATAAAAACTTCAGAAAATACAGAAAAGCATAAAGTAAAGCACAGTTTATCCTTCTAGTGTAGTTATTGAAAATATTATAAAGATATGTTTTCTTTCTGTCTTTTTTTGTGTATAATTTGAAAAAAAATTATGTTTTTTTCCTGATCATGGGCACTGTGTATGATCCTATAGTATTATAACGTGGCACTACATAGTCTTCGCTTATTTACTTTGATTTAAGAGGGTCCTCTCAGATAACATTTAAGAGAGAATCTTTTTTTTGTATTTTTACACTAATTTTATACAAATTTTTTTTTTTTGAGACAGTCTCCCTTTGTCACCCTTGGTAGAGTACCGTGGCATCATAGCTCACAGCAACCCCAAACTCCTGGGCTCAAGTCTTCCTCTTGCCTCCAACTCCCAAGTAGCTGGAAGTACAGGTGCTTATCCTAAAGCCCGGCTATTTTTTAGAGACAGGGCCTTGCTCTTGCTCAGTCTCAAACTCATGAACTCAAGCAATCCGCCGGCCTCAGTCTCCCAGAGTGCTAGAATTACAGGCATGAGCCCCCGTGCCCAGCTACATTTTATGTAATTTTAAAAGATTTCTGGTATGATTATTAATGTCTCAAATAGTTATTTTATAACCAGAATGGAGAATTCATTATCTTTTTTGTGCAACTGAAAGATTTCTCTACTCAATGGTAGGGTGTATTTTGTATTAGAGGCATATTTGAAACTTCTTTGACCAGAAACTTCCTGGAGGGTAGAAACGCTTTTGCTTTGAAGGTTACATGGCCACCTTCCTCTCAGACTTGTCTGATTGGTTGTTTTTTGGAAGGAAGAGGGAAGGTCTGGTTACATTAATGACCAATAGATAATCCTGTTTTTCTCATGTCAGCTACTTAGAAACTTCTAGATGAGTGGAGACCACCTTCCCACTGTGAGGAGGCGAAAAGTATAAGCATTCTAGAACACCACTCTCTGCTTTTGGCGGCAGTTTGAGAGGAATTCAGTATAATTTTTAACCTTTGCTGAATAACTAGCATCTCTCTGTGAGGTGGGGTGGGAGGCATCTGATTTCCCGCATCCTTGCCGTGCTCTGTTTCAGAGTACATCGCTGCCCTCAAGGGTGCAGAATGTATGATGGCAAGTGAAAAACTGGGTGCTTTTCTGTGTCCGTGGATTAGACTCTTTGGTCAAGTCTAGTTGTTCTAAGAGTAATTGATTGAACTTACCATTCAGAGGAACATAGTTCAGAAAGTAAAGTAACTAACAAGTATTTTCAAATGCTACTCACATCTTTCAGAGAACCTGAAAAAGTATCCAATGTGTATTTCTAAAAATTCTAAGTCACATTTCTAAAATTCTCTCTCCTGTCTTTTGCCTCATACTATCAGATTGCTTTTCCTTGAAACTCATTTTTATTCTTCTATCTACGCCGTTCTGAAGTTTCAGCGCCTGTGACCCCCCCATCCCCGCAACTCGGCAGCCCTGATCACTTTGGCCTCTCTAACTTCTTTCAGTTTTCAGATAACTTCCAACCAAGGAGCCAAGGAAAAGGAGCCAAGAGCCATTTTGTGGGTGGGGTGGTGGGAGTGGCCTCAGGAGAACTTGGTGGTTGATGGGGGAAAGATTGTGACTACATAGTGGCAATAGTTATAATAACTATTTTGCGTCACACAAGTTTCAGGGCATGCCTTGGCATCCATGCTTGTCGCCTTGGTGGCACAGACTATATGTGCTTAGGAACAGTGGAGTCACTGTCATAGAGTAGAGTTGTTTATGCCTGTTGTTAATGGAAACCTGTTGACATGATGAATGAAACTGGGTTGATCAAAGTGGAATAGAATCGGAAGACAACAGATCTTAAGGCACCACCCTAAACCCAACTGTGTTGCAGATCTTGGCTGATAGCATTTTATTTACGCTGAGAAGCTGGTTGGGCAGGAAGGATGTGTGGTGTGGATATCGCATGAGCCAGCTTGGAGTGCAAATTTGCCAAAGACTTTGAGGCATTGCCATGTTAAAAAAAAAATGTTCCTGTGGTAAATTTCGACATTCTGGTCTTGAAATTTAGCATATTGTTATTTTTAGCCAGCATAACATCTTTATGGGCAGCATTATTGAGTGTCCAGTTGTCTGTGTTGCTGAGCAGTTTTCACACTTGTGATGCCTGCTCCAGGCCTACGGGAGCTTCTACGCAAATCCAGGAGCAGTTTTCATTTTTATGAATAGAAGCTTAGGCTTTCTCCCCAGGCAAATATGTTGGCTCACGCTATAACTTTTTTTTTTGGGGGGGGAGATGGATTGTTTTCTTGAAATATAGATATCTAAATTCTTGGAAAAATAACCACCGGAGAATTTTGAGTAAATGAAATTTGGTAAATAGATACCATTTCTGTGATTAATAAAAAGGCATGTTTTGGAAGTAAGGGTCTGTATGGCTCAGCTCTGTTCCCTGTCCTTCTCAGCTCTCTTTTCTTACCTTCCGCCTTGTGCACATCAGGCTCCACCCACAGCAGCCTCCTTAATGTCCCCTGACATGCCAGCCATGCTCTGCCACAGGGCCTTTGCACTTACTTTCCCTCTGCCTAAAATGCTCTTCCTGGCCTATCTGCAAGGCTGGCTCCTTTGCTTCCTTCAGACTCAAATGTTGGCTTCCTACTGAAGATGTTTTGGCTGCTCGTCTTTTCCACCTCTCTTTTTTCCTATTTTTTTTCTTCTCCTCAGCACTTGTTAATGTCTAACACAACATAAATATTACCTATTTCTGTCATTGCTCTCCCGCCCACTCCCTGCATACGTAACCTTCCATGATTCCATATATTCCCAGTGCCTAGAATATGCCTGGACCGTCACAAGCACACAATAAGCAACGGCTGAATGGAAGGAGGGAAGGCAGACAGGCTGTGAGCGATCTTGTTGGTTTCCATTCATCCTCAGTGACCTCCTCCACAATTTAGACAACCCAGTGTAAGCTAGCAATTAGCTCACTCACTGTACAGAACAGTCCATGATTTTCAGATGAATTTTGAGGTTCTTGTGTTCTGGCAGCCTTCATGCTTGATAATCAGAGGAAGTGAACTCTCATTACTGCTTAGTGTATCGAGACATGTCCTGCAAAGCCAGTGGGCGCCTCTGTCTCTGTATGGTTTTACTATTTCACACGTTTCCAAGAAGTCAACAGGTAGTAACAGATGCAGCCTGATTGATTTCTGGGAGGGTAATGACAGAGCGTATTTGCTGTGGGATAGGTAAATGGAATCTTTGGCACTGAGATTCATTATCTTTTGTGTACGGATAAAAGGTGTATGATTTACTTATCATTTAATCCCACACCCGGCATTAGCAGCACTGGGAGGTGAGGGGATGGGAGGAGAGGGACCTGTGTGTGGCTTTGTAAATAGTGATAAGATGGTGGGAATGTACAACTCGGCTTGGCAGGGTCTGCCTGGGATTTTGCTGAGTCCATAGCAATACTTAATTAACTGTGCAAACATTCTATTCAAGATAAGACTATAACAGTTGCCTGGGGGAAAATTCTTTGAGTCAATATTTGTTTGATCTTTTGTATAGTATTTTGGCTTTGCTGTTCATGCTATAGCAAAGTTCCTATTATAACTGCCATTTTCAAGGATTTGCTGTATTTGCACACCAGGTCAGTCCTGGGAGAGGTAAAGGATTGGAAACGCTGTTTAAATAGAGGCTCTAAGGGTTTTCAAATGAATCTTTAAAAGTTGAAATCCTTTGTTCTGATCAGTTGTCAAGTAATTATTAAAAACCTGTATTAAGTACTGCAGGGGATTCCCCAATACAGGATAAGATCTTTGCCCTCCATTTGCTTATAATCTAGCTGTAGCACTGAGACTTGAATCAGTATATGTGGTACTAGCTACACACACTAAATAATACAATGGCTGTGAGTTACTGGATGCTTAAGGGCTGAGCACTGTCCTTGTGCTGTTCTAAGCATGAATTAACTCCTTTAGTCCTCCCAGAACCCAGCAAGGCAGGTGCTGTTGGTTAGTGTGCAACTTTACATGGCATGGACAATGCTGTGGAAGTTTGGAGAAAGGGAAGACCTACCCAGTAAGCAGAGACTCACAAAGGAGCACCCCGAGAAGGAGGTCTTTCCCTCTAGATGTTAGAGATTGGGAAGCAAACTGTGGAGAAGAAGGAGGCGTAATGGTGATTGATCATTTTGCAGGTATAACAGAAGTTATTACCTTTCTAGACTCTCAGCACATGTGCCTCTTGTGAAGGAGACAATAAATAAACACGAGTAAAACATACAGAATGTTAGGGTGGGCTCCGCACCTTGGCTCAAGCAGCTAAGGCGTCAGCCACATACCCCTGAGCTGGCAGGTTCAAATCCAGCCCAGGCCTGCCAAACAACAATGATGGCTGCAACCAAAAAATAGCTGGGCGTTGTGGTGGGCGCTTGTGGTCCCAGCTACTTGGGAGGCAGAGGCAGGAAAATCGCTTGAGCCCAGGAGTTGGAGGTTGCTGTGAGCTGTGATGCCACGGAACTCTACCCAGGGGGACAGCTTGAGGCTCCGTCTCAAAACAAAAACAAAAACAAAAACAAAAAATCCTCCCCAAACCCCAGAATGTCAGTGTGATCAATGCTATACAAATAACACAGAAAGAAGGGAGAATGCTGGGGTGGTGTGAGGAGGAGGGGAGTTGCGATTTTAAATAGGGTGGTCCAGAAAGACTGAGACACTTGAGTGAAGACTAAAGCAGGAGAGAGAAAATGCTGTGCAGGGACTAGTGGGAATAGCCTTCTAGGCAGAGGGAACAGCAAGTGCAAAGGCCCTGGGGTGGAACATCAAGGAGGAAACAGTGGCTAGAGAAGAGCAACCAGGGGAGGCTAAGAAGCGATGTCTTCCTGGGTAATGCAGGCCCAGTCACTGTTGGTTTAAATTGATGATAATGGTGATGTAGGACGAGCTGCTGTGGGTTTTGGGGTGAGTGCAAAGGCAGGTTGGCAGCTATAACTGCTTTCTCCAGCCCTGTGTGGCTATAGTTCCTTTAGTGTTCTACTACAAGCCCAGCTCAGTATCTCTTGGTTCCAGATCCATTGCTGATGTGAACAGAGGCTTGCTGGTAGCTTCACACTCCTCAGGTGGCAGATGGCAAGCCAGCTGAAGCCTGAGTGAGAGCCGGCACAGGCCCTGAGTGGCCCTTCCTTCCACACTCACAGTGTTTTCTTAGTTTGTTTCTCTGAGTTTCTTTGATTTCCTGCTTGGTGCTGACATTTCTGCTGGCTCTGCAGCCCTCCTGGCTGGGTCCTGGGATCTGCCTTGTTCTTGCTCACCCTGGGTGATGGGAATCAGTGTCTGTCTGGGTTGTGTCTTGCATCTGTTGGGGGCTGTGCTGAGCAGAGTCAGGGAGATCCACTGTGTACTGCCGAGGCCTCCTATCCCGGTAATTGTCCCATCACTGCTGTGTCTCCTTGGGTAATAGAATAGGAGACTCAAGGCAGGCACGGCTGATGGTGCTTCTTTAGACACGAGCTGGACTCAGGCAGGGTGATGAGCTCTGAGATCCCGCAGCTTGGGTTGGCCTGTCCCTGATCTTTCCCTTTAGTGCACATTGCTGACCCACTGAGCTATAAGCATGGGCTAAACACAAAAGGGAGAGGGCGGTGACCCAGGTGAGAACGTGAGACTGGGAGATCCCCTGGGTCTGGGGAAGGAAGCCTCAGCAGACCGTGATTTGGTTGCCTTATGGTGACAACGGAAAATCAGAGCCCGGACAAGCGTTTAAGGATGAATATTAATTCAGAAATTGCAAATGCGACTAGTGCTTTCAGAGTCTCAGGGCTAAGACATGGCCAAGTTATGTAACAAAGAATGTGTCAGCTGTGGAGCCCTGTGAGTGTGCAGGTGGGGCTGGGTCAACACGGGCCCAGACAGGTGAGCTAATGTTTACTGGAAGGGTCAGCCGCAGGGTCATTTCTGCGAGGACGCAGTGCACACACACCCGCGGGCCCCTCTTTCTTACTTATTGACTCTTTTGGTTTCTGAGTTTAGTTGCACTTACTTCTGTATAGGTCTAAAACACCAACTTTAATGCCACTAACAAGGACAATTAGAGCACAGACAGGCCTGATTCTCAAACTTCTGGAGCGGAAGTTGAGATGGTAAAGATCACTGTGGTTTGTTCCCTGCCACCAGCAGCAGGACCCTGACTCGAAGGGACACACATCGAGGTTTTTCCCAGTCTGCTGTGAATCAAGGTATGCTACTGAGCCCTTTCAGTCTCAGAGAAGAGTCATTGGGCTGAAAAATGTTATTATAATAAAAATGTAATATTGGCGTGATCCCAGAGGGTGGCTAAATGAAGGGGTGTTCCTCTTTGAAGAAAAATGCTAACTTATTCAAGGTAAGTGGTCTCCCGGGCCTACCACTTACTTTCCTGGGAAATGGATTAATTTGAGTTAACATTTATAGAGTTTCCAGAGTATCCTGTGAAATGCTTTAAAATTTAAAAATACAATTTATTTTCTGAATAGGTAATTCACTCAGATTTTCAACATTCAAAAGCTATAAAAGAATATACAGTGAAAATCTCCCTCTCTCCCATCCTCCTTCAGTTGGCTGGTTTCTTTCCTCAAGGCAACCTGTACTCCCAGTTTCTTATGCGTCTTGTGAATACACAATGTAAGGTGCTCCATGTTAATCTTAAGGAAAAACAAGAGGCCTTTCCTCATTTTAAGAATTTTGTGTTTTATCGAATACAGTGAGGCAATCAAGGACTGATAGATGTATTTTAAAAACTTTACTATAAATCCAGTGATTACGGAATTCCTAATTGCTGCAGTGTATGGATTTGCTACTCAGAGTCGGGCCTCAGAGAGCAGTGTCAGTATCACCTGGGAGCGTGGTAGAATGAGAGTTCAGGTCTCAGCTCAGAACTCCTGAATCAGAATCAGCATTTTACATGTTGGCAGGTCATAGAGGCACGTGGAAGTTTGAGAAGCCACTGCTATCTGTCATTTTCACAGCATTGGCCTCAGGTGGTGGAGTGACTGGGAGGCCCAGGTGGAATGAGAAAGGGAGAGAGAGCCTGGGCAGTAAAGCTCTGCGTCCCTCATTCGTTATTCCAAGACCTGTGTTGTTGCTAAAATTAAATCATGGTGATCTTTTCCTAACTGGCAACCATAGATTAAGGTGCTTCGTAAACTTCGTATTTTTTATTTTTAAAAATTATTGGTTTATATTTGTATACACATAAGGGTACTAGTGTAACTTAGTTACATGGATATATTATGTAGTGGTAAAGTCAGGGTTTTTAGAGTATCTGTCACTGGAGTAACCAACAGACTTGCCCTTTCTTGTCTTCACCCCTCCCTCACCCCCAGCCCTCTGCGTCTCCACTGTCTGTCCTTCCACACTGAGTCTGTGTACACCTTGTTTAGCTCCTGCTGTGAGAATATGCAGTGTTTGTCTTTCTGTGTCACTTGAGATAATGGCCTCCAATTCCTTCCATGCTGCAAAGGACATGACTTTGTTCTTTTTTATGGCTGAAAATTCCAGGGTGTATATCATATGTACCACATTTTCTTTATCAAATCATCTGTAGGTGGACACTCAGGTTGGTTCCATATCTTGGCTGTTGGGAAGCGTGCTGTGATAAACATACACACGCAGTATCTTTTGATGCAATGATTCCTTTTCCTTTGGGTAGAGGTTCAGTAGAGGGATTGCAGGCTCATACGGTAGTTCTGTTTTTAGTTATTTGAGAAATCTCTATATTATTTTTCATAGAGGTTATACTAGTTTATATTCCCACCAACAGGGTATAAGAGTTCCTTCTTTTTTGAATTGTCACCCACCAACATTTATTATTTTTTCTTTTTAACGATGGCTGTTCTGACTAGATGGCTCATCTGACTAGATGGTACCAAGATGATACCTCATTGTGGTTTTGATTCTGATTTCTCTGATGATGAGTGATGCTAAGCATTTTTCATTTATCTTCTTGTGAATAATGTCTACTCATGTCCTGAGCCTGTTTTTATTGAGATTTTGGTTGCTATTGTTCTTGTTGAGTTGTTTGAGCTTCTCATATCATTCTGGATGCTTTTGATTTTTTTAATTCAGAAATCTTTATCTCTGTCTTTTTCCATTCCTTTTCATAAATTATTCTTAAATCTTAGGCACTTGCTTTTTATGGGGTCAGTGTTTTCCTTGATTGGATAAGTAGTAAACAAATACATATTAACCGAAACATGTAGAGGCAGCCAGTCGAGGTTAGATGACCACATCTATTCTGACGGTTGTGTATGTGTCTGGCTGTGGTTTTATATCGTGTTCTGCGGTGCATACATCTTACTGAACTTCAATTCCTGAGCAATTCAGACTTGTGTTGATGTGATGGAATGATATAGAAAGACAAAACAACCAATAAACTATAATTTTGAACTCTTTAAAAGTTGTCAAACCTCTCTAGGTAAAAAGAAAAAGGAGAACTTGTTTTGTGTACGTGAAGGAATAGAAGGCAGAAATTACCAAAAACTTCTCTGATAGAAGAACCTATGACTAATGTGAATAATTTGAGTATGACCCGGGTTTGGCTACAGATTTGTAGAAAATCCTACCAAAAAAAAAAAAAAAAAAGAAATTAGAAAGTTGGTCATAGAACTACCATAGTTTTTTCCTGTTTTACTCTTTTTTGGGTACTTTTAACTCTTTTAATGTTTGTAATTACTAAATGTCTTATATTCTAAATGGCATGTGAGATAAACAAACATGAACTTCATCTTTAAACACAATGTTAGTAGAGCACTTTGCTGAGGGTGTTGTGCACTGTTGGAGGATGAATGACAACAGGCAGAAACAGAAGCAAACACAGAACACAACCCCGACCTTTACAAGTGAGAGTAGGTAGGCCTCTGACCTTGGGGCCCATTGTCCTGCTGGTGGGGCAGGAGCAAGAATAATCCAGAAGGAGAGGACATCTGGGGAAGACTCCAGGGATCAGGGAATGGATTTGAGTACAGAAAAGTGAAATGTCATGGTTCATCACTGAAATGAATGAGGACCCTTTGACAATATATTATTGAAAGCTTTAAAAATAATTTGCCCATCTGAATAATTACTCACACCTACAGTAATTTTAAGTCTAGAAAACTATTTCCAAGGAAATGCTTGACATACAGAAAAAGATTGAGCATAAAGTATTCTTTTTTTTTTTTTTTTGAGACAGAGCCTCAAGCTGTCCCCCTGGGTAGAGTGCTGTGGCATTACAGCTTACAGCAACCTCCAACTCCTGGGGTCAAGCGAGTCTCTTGCCTCAGCCTCCCAAGTAGCTGGGACCACAGGCGCCCACCACAATGCCCGGCTATTTTTTGGTTGCAGCCATCATTGTTGTTTGGCGGGTCCTGGCTGGGGATTTGAACCTGCCACCTTAGGTGTACGTGGCTGGCACCTTAGCCGGTTGAGCTATAGGCGCCGAGCCGAGCATAAAGTATTCTTTAAGGTATAATTTATAATAAGGAAAAATTAAACGTGAGTTGTCTAACAAGAAAGGAACGGATAAATTGATTATAGTACTATTTTAATATGATGGGCCGTTTCACAATTACGATAATATTTAGGATATGTTGTAAATTAGATATGAAGCAGAGTAAAATTCTGTGAAAAAAAGACAAGAAGGAAATGATAATGGTGGTTGTGTATATGCGATGACATTTTAAAAACCCATTCTAGATCTAATATGTAAGCTACAGCGAGGGTAGAAGCATATATTGCCTTAGAAAGTAGAGGAAAAAAAATCCTCACTTTAAATTTAAAAAAGAGCAGGAATGGACAGTGGATAGAAAGCTTGGTTGCCTTTACTTAGTGGCGGGTATTAATGAGGAATGTTTTGAATCTGAGGTGGTCAAGACATCTTTATACATTCTGTAGCTATGTGGTGTCAAGGTTACGGTGTGCAGGGGTTGGAGCTGGTTACGTGAGGAGGAGACAGGAGGAGGAAAACTCTTGGTAGGGAAGTGGAAACATTCCGAACCGGGGACGTGCAGAGCTTGCAGTCCCTCCACCCATACACTGTCGTTCTTTGTAATTTCCAGTGAGGACAATCTGTGCCTCCAGCTTTAGCCAAACTGCTGGTGGCCAGAATGGATGGCCACAGACGGCTTAGTAACCTGTGGCTTGTAAAATGCAACAGAACACCCTGGCGGCTTATTTTTAATTCCCAGGAAGTCACTTGCAACTTTGAAAAGGTAAAAAGCAAAAGACCGACTGGCAGTGTGTCCAGTGCACAGCAGCCCCAGGCCTGCCAGCCAGCGGGCAGTGGAACTTACTAGCTTTGCTGCGGCCTGGGGGGCCAGGGCTCGGTTTCCCACATGCCTTAAATAGTCATTTGCACATAATGGATTTGCTTTGAAAATATGTGTCCTATGCTTTTGGAAACTTCATTTTTATACATTTTGATTTCTTCTTAAAGAGAACGTGGCATGTAATTACACAGTGGTAGCTAAAGTTTTAAAAACTTCCCCCGGACTCTGCTGGAGCAGCTCTTCAAAGTGCTTGTCTCCAGCCTGTTTTTAGAGAGTGGCTTTGAAGGTTTTCGTCTCTGCTTTTTCATGTACAGTATCTTGTTCTTTAAAGTCGGTGAGCCAAGCTTAGCCGCATGAACACACGCAATCATAATTGCCTCCATTTTAAGCTCTCGTGTGCCACAGTGAAGACGCAACACCATTAGCACAGCGTGCCAGCCCTGATCCTGGGAAGCGCCAGGAATCTTTTTAATAGACAGGCGCACGTTTAATAAGGTAAAAATGGAAGTTAATCACACTGGCATCTATTGTTCAACTTGTCATTTGGCTGAAAGCGATCTGATGTCATGGAGAAAAAAAGGTGAGTTGGAATGGGGTCAAATCTTAATGGTGCGGCTTTGGGCTGAGGCCCAACTGCTGCTGCTTCCTGAGGGGCAGATGTCGCCTAAGGGGCATTGCCGAAGTGCTCAGTCCTTGTAGGAAAGGGAAGTCTTAGAATTCACGTAAGGATTGTGACCGTCAGCCCTTTAGTTCTCCTGGTAGGCTGACAATGTCAGGTCACAGTGCCACATTGTCAGGTCAGAGGAGGGTCCCCAAAGGACTGAGGGAGTCCCATCTGTAGCAGCAGCCAGAGGGCATGCTGATTTCACCTTGCAACCCGCCCTCCCTCTGGAAGGTGCCATGACCCTGGGCAGAGGCCTGAGTGCTTCTGGCCACAATAGGAACATCATGTGTGTTGGCTTTTGCTTCGCTCTCTGTTCATGAAATGCCTTGCATATATTACCTCTGAGGAGTCTGGAGGACATAATCCATTTCTATAAACCCATGGCTTGAAACATGTCAGCCAAGATAAAGAGTATAGTCTCTCGAGGTTACCTGGTCTTTTGGGGATTTAATCAGTGACCTTGGCTTTCCTGCACTGTACCCTGGTTCCACGGTTGCTTCACAGCACAGAGGGGAACATTCTTCCCATGCAGTGCACCCCAGGGGAGGGCAAAACCCAGCCTTTGGTACTTATTTCAAAGACCATCATGCAGGTCTGGCTCACTCTAAAACTTGGAAGAACAAATGGAAATTGCTAAGGTTGTTGGCCTGAAATTTTCACCTTTAAAGACCAACAGATATTATCACAGTGTGAGTACCTCTGGGCCACAGGTCCTGAGCTCAACTCCCACTCTGCTTTGTTCACCGCTGGCCTCACTTTCAGTGCCTGGACTCGTGTCCAGCATATGGCCATTGTCTAATTGCGGCTGCTCAGAGGAGAACATTTCTGTTTCACAGAATTTAACTCCAGCCATCCTGCTCCTGCTAATATTAAATTTAATCCAGATATTACTGATGTTTAATGTTCTTTGGACGTTCACCGTAGCTGACATATACCACAAAACAATTCATAAAACCTACCCTAATGCTGATTGCGTGTAGAGGTTACTTTTTATTTTCCGTGGTTGCATTTGGAATGGATGCCAGCACACGAGGTTTTTGCTGGACTGACATTTTTGGAAGACAATGTAGATTAATGCTGTATTAAAGTTCAGAAGTGATTCTAAAGTACCAGCCTCCCTTGAAGTATCATTACATATTAAAATGCCATTTCTATTCATATTCTCTCTTTTTTTTCTTGCCTCATTTTCAGTAACTACATTCTTATTAACAGATTCAGGAGATTGAAAAGTAATTCATTCCCATAGTGGGAATTACAAGTCCGCAGGGGAAGGTGTGCAGGGGTTGGCTTGGTTGTAGGGTAGGGGGCACCTTCTGGGATGAACTTTAGTCCCTCCAGTTCCCTTTAGATACAGTAGATTAAGCCACCCCTGACGGAGGGGTTAGCAGGCCTCTGGGGTAGGTGAGTTTTTCCCCTGCTTTACTCCTCACAGCTATGGCAGTGGAATTCCTCTTGATCCCTGAATTCTGAACTTGATCAGTAGGTCGCTTAGTGATTTGAGGCAATCTGCTTTGCCTCTCTGTACTTCTTTATCTTAATCTCTAAGATAAGGAGAGCACTGTCAGTGCAGGCGTATTATTTTGTCAGAGCCACCATAACCAAGTAACAACCTGGTGGCTTAGGCAGCAGACTGGCAGTTCCAGATGGAGATGAAGGTTGTGGCAGGGCTGGGCCCCTGTGAAGGCAGGAGGGAAAGCTTTGTTCCACACCGCTCTCCTGGTTTCTGGTGTTTCCTTAGCTTGTGGCCACGTACCTCCAGTTTTCACACAGCATCCTCCCTGTGTGTGTCTGTGTCTGAATTTACCCTTCTATGATGCCATCAATTATGCTGCATTGGGGCCCACCCCATACCAGTAGGACCTCATTTTAACTACACCTCTGGAAGTTGACCATACAAGGAACTGTCACAAATTGGTCAACACTTGGAGGTGTCAAGATAAGGAACTAGGCCTACCGTACATGCGGTGCATGTTCAGTCTATGAAAATTAGGTCACCTTAGGAGGTGGACAATGTAGGGAGGTGAGCAGCTTTGTACAGTGTACTGTGATTATATCTGCAGTGAACCTATTTCTGAATCAGGTTGTGTTCTGAGGAACTGGGAATTAGAACTGCAGCAGTAGATTTGCAGGGGACAATTCCATCCATACCAGTAGGCAAGAAGGTCAGATGGAACTGGGGGTCTGAAATAGCAGGCTGTCCTACTTCTCTCAAGTTCTCCATTCTTCCTTTTTTTTCTTTTTTTTTGGGATAGAGTCTCAGTATGTCACCCTGGTTAGAGTGCTGTGGTTTCACAGCTCACAACAACCTCAAACTCTTGGGCTTAAGCGATTCTCTTGCCTCAGCCTCCTGAGTAGCTGGGACTACAGGTGTCCGCTACAACACCCAGCTATTTTTCTGTTGCAGTTGTCATTGTTGCTTAGCTGGCCCGGGCGGGGTTTGAACCTGCCAGCCTCAGTGTAGGTGGCTGGCTCTGTAACCACTGTGCTATGGGCGCCGAGCCATCCTTCCTTGTTTGTAAGTGCATTAGACGATGCCAACACGGGATACATAAAACTCACTTTCTGACTGGCATCCTATTAGAAGGAATAGACAGAAGCAAACTTACATGAAGTCTGGCTTAAGTTATGATGTTTTTACTTTAGGACCTTGGTAGCCTCTAGGTCCTTTTTTTGAATTTAGCAGCTACTATGCGGAGGAGACTGGTTCTGGGCCTGGCACACAGCAGAGGAAGAACAGGAGGCGCTGCCAGAGGGCTGCCGGGGCCTTGTTTGTTTACTGGCTTCTTTGAGATCCACATAGAAAACAGAGCAGAAGATCAAAGGCCTTTGTAATTACTTCCCCCAGCAGTTCTTGCTAATGTCTGCGGAGTTATTTGTAAGGCTGCTGCAGCGACTGCGTCTAATTTCACTTTACATCTAGACTTAGACGATGGCTGCGGATTGCCTTGAGCTCTTCACTTTCTTCAAGTTGATGACTTTATGTAACAAGCACCATTTCTGAGGTTGTTTCAAAAGTAGGAGTCAGAGATCTTTTGGTGCAGGAGCATTATTTTCATATTTGGGGTTTTACTTTTTTATTGAAGTATAACATACACACTTTTATTGAAGTCTAACAAGATATGGAAAAAATGCACGTGTGAGAGTATAGTTCCATGAATTCTCACACCCTGAACAGACCTGTTAACTGGCATCAAGAACCAGAATCTGGCCAGCAGCCACCCCACTCCCCCCCACCCCGCCTCACGCCTCCTCCTTGACACGGCACCCTCCCTACTATTCTAAATTCTGTTAGCATCATTTTTTGCTTGGTTTGGATTTTATATATGTCTATTTACATATATTTAATTTTTTTCATCAAAAAAATTAATAAATATTGAATGGCCCTATAGTACATACTTTTTAGTATCTAAGTTTTTTTGCTCCGTATTATGTGACGCTTTGTCCGTGTTGTTGCTTATAGTAATAGTTTATTTATTCTGATTGTTGTATGATATTGCAGCATAGCCTTCCTACTTTATTAATGAAAGATACTGTCGTCTATAAAGCTACTGCATAAATACTGAAGGCACTTTCTGAGCGGTTTCCCACATTTCTCTTATTTTACACATACCCATACAATTCACTTTCCCCTTTCAAAGATTCAAATGATTACATAACTTTCTTAATGTCTGAAGGTCTCCCCACTTCCCTATATCCTATCCTCATGAGATGTCTGAAGCTTATTTTACTCCCTTAATCTGCAGTAACTTTGAGGAGAGGGAAACATCTGCTCTAGTCTAGTGAACATTTTACATTAACATGTGAAAAGAGAGATGTGACCAGTGGCAAAATGGCTGATGAGGGAGGCCCTGGGAGGAATGCCGGGATGAGGTCAGATGTCTTTACTTTTCTTCCTTTGATTGTCGTGGAAGACAGAATCTATATCAGGAAGCAAACTGTGGTTTTGATTGTGGTATGTTCTTTCTCATGGTAAGTGGTTATGGATGCCTAGACATGCAGTTTGGAGGGTGGGGTAGGGATTTGCATGAATGGTTTTTTAGGAGAGAAATAGTGAATGTCTTCCTACCCCCAGTACCAATGTTTGCTTTTGAAAGCAAGGATGACTTAGCCTTTTATTTTATTTTTGAGACAGTCTCACTGTATCACTGTTAGAGTGCTGTGGCATCACAGCTCACAGCAATCTCAAACTCTTGGGCTTAAGCAATTCTCTTGCCCTAGCCTCCCAAGTAGCTGGGACTATAGGCACCCGCCAAAATGCCTGGCTAGGTTTTTGTTGCAGTTGTCATTGTTATTTAGCTGGCCCGGGCCAGGTTCAAAACTGTCTGCCTCAGAGCATGTGGCCAGCGCCATAACCACTGTGCTATGGGCATGGAGTCTGACTTAGCCTTTTTTTTTTTTGAGACAGAGCCTCAAGCTGTCCCCCTGGGTAGAGTGCTGTTGCATCACAGCTCACAGCAACCTCCAACTCCTGGGCTCAAGCGAGTCTCCTGCCTCTGCCTCCCAAGTAGCTGGGACCACACGTGCCTGCCACAATGCCTGGCTATTTTTTGGTTGCAGCC